>OZ018322.1:172276844-172518999 GCA_963969495.1 Ceratothoa steindachneri | reverse complement strand
AACTGGCGTGAATAAACAAGAATGGAGGAAATGGTCAAATGGCAGTTCTCTGGAAACGGAGTTTGTTGAGATATGGAAGATAAGTGAGCCAGGCGAGATCAAGAAATCAAATAGTCGCTTCTGTCAAAGCACGTGAGTGTGGGAAAGAACGAGTAAATGCGTGTGTACAACCTTTTTGTACATGGATATCTACATATATATGAATTTGCCCAGCTTAACTTTTGTCCGCCCTTCCGCTCGAATACTTTGCTTCTTTGAATCCTTTCTACCAATTCTTAACAAACTATCAAGAGCAGCTGTAAAAATAAAGGCACTTAAAGAAATTAGAATCCAATGAGGTAAAAAAAGGCATAACAGTGACTGAGTGAGCTTTTTCCATTTGGATGTTTCTTTAAGGAGGTCTTAAGTTTGAAAGCTGACTCCTGAACCATTCAATATTCACACGGTGATGTGTGGATCGTTTTTCTAAACTAATTCTCGCGCTTTTCTTCCTTTATTATACTTACGATTAACAATAGCCAAAGAGAACTTTTATTATGTAATACGTGTACTCATAAAATCACATTCTAAATTATTATTATTATTAGTGAATCTCATAAAAATTGTACCAAACATCTTCAAAACACTAATCCCGATTTCTTATTGTTGATCAGCATTAACTACTATAAAATTACTAAGAATTTCCCCATTTTGACCTTTTCGCCAAATAACGAATGAGGATAATGGGGATTCTTAGATGCTTAATTGGACCGAATTTGGTTCGATTTTGCAACGACTCCCTTATATGAAGTGCTTCCCAATGGTTCGGAAGGCACGTTAAATTTATGGTAGCTCTTCACCAGTTTATAGGGTTGAGTTTATAGGTTACCAGTTTATGGTGGTATGCCGATTCGTTACTTGTTTACGGAAGGTGGTCACCACCTTTAGGGTGACGATGGGTTACCAGAGTGTGGGTGTCGGGCGAAGGCGGTTAAGGTCTTACCGTCGAGTTTGGTCTGACTCCAAATGTTCTTAACGGATAATCCGCTCGTAAGCTGGGTTCGAAAGGTAACTTGTTTATCACTTGGTAGAAGGAAGAACTCAGAAGAAAACGGCGATTTTGTAGGCTTTATTCTCGAATTAGAACTACGTCAGTTCGGGCAAACGAAATTGTCGAGTCCTGGCTATCAGTATTAAGTTTCAGTGTTTCGTGCAAGTCTCCTCCTGCGTCAGATTGTTGGGGCTATCGACGAACGGATCGAGGACGAGGAATGGATTCGTGACGCAAATAATAATACTAATGTACAAGTCAGAAACGAGGATCAAGAATCATGACAGGAGTGTTTTTGTCCGTCTATTTACAGTGGGCGCAAAGGAAATGTTAACATTAAGAATTTTTGGATAATTAAGCACAAAAGTACATTTCAAGTTTGTTTTATTGGGTCCTTTTACTTACATTTCTTTACATCTAGTACTTTTTCATGTTCTCACGGGTCTTCAACACCTCCTGGATCCTCTTGGGCATGGATGTTGCAAGATTCTCGAAGTAGGAGCCGTCCATTGCCACTCCTAGCTTAATGAATGTCTCCTTCAGGGCGGGGATCGAGGTGGGCCGGAACTTAGCAACTTCATTTTTCATTTGGTTTCAGGCATTCTCTATGGGGTTTAAGTCGGGTGAGTTGCCTGGCCAGTCCAAAACTTCGATGTTCTGCTCATTAAGGAAGTCTTTGACAGCTCGTGCCTTGTGTGCAGGGGCGCCATCGTGCATAAAAAAGTCGCAGCCATGGAGAGCGTAGAAATGGAGCAGATGTTCCTCCAAAACCTCAATGTAATTCTTTCCCTTCATGGTGACGTTCTTGGGGAGGAAATAGAGACTACCCCTGCCCTTCTCTCCACTGAAGCATCCCCAAACCATGACGCCATCGGGGTGCTTCACGGTCTTCACGGTGTAGCGGTGGTCATATCTGCTCACATCACTGGGCCGCCGCACCACTTTCGAGCCACACCTGACGAGCCGAAAACTGCTCTCGTCACTCCACATGACTTTCTTCCACTGCTCTGGTGTCCAATCTTGATATTTCTTCGCGAAAGTAAGCCGTTTTTTCTTCATACCCTATGTCAGCAGCGGTTTCTTGGCGGCACGGCGGCAAGGCAAACCCAGGTCTTTTTGTAGCCGGTGCTGGATCTTACGAATAGCGACGTTGTGGAGCAAGTCAGGATGTTTCCCCTTCAATTCAGCCACTGTTATCAAAGGGTCCTGCTTCACCTCACGTAGCAAAACCTTGTCAGTCCGAGCAGTTTTCTTCTTCTTGTCCCCAGAGCCAGGTTTGCGAGGCGGTGCGGTGCCGAGGGGAGTGTGGTGGCTGCTTTTTTGAGCTTAAAGAGTGACACATGGCTCACGTTCAGATCGGCAGTTACACACTTTACTGGCACTTCCTGCTCCATTAGGGTTAGGGCCCGGGCCTTCTCCTTCATTGTCAGCTTGCTATGCCCCATTGCGATGATATGGTGCTGTCTGGTAGGGCATCAAAGTCAGCAGAAAGGTGAAAAAGATGCGGTCTGTGGGGCAGCGTAACACAGATGTACACTGTCTGAGCTTTGCGAGCGCACTTAAACTGAGCCTGGCGGGAATTTGCGAGGGAGCCCTGGCTGCAGGTACATGCTTCATACCAAGCACCTCCCACTACCTATATGGCGAGAACGCGGTAAAAAAGTTAACCGCGAAATTCGAGTTAACATTTCCATTGCGTTTAAGAGGTTAACATTCCCTTTGCGCCCACTGTATACTACTGTCCATTAAGAGGTGTGACTTCTCTTCTCTTAATCTGAATGCGGAGCTTATCTTATCAGGTCAAAGAGAGTTCGTTTGTTCTTTGTTAAGACTGCTGGGCGGAGTCAAAGGGTGTGTGCGTGTTCAGTGCGGAGATGTGCATATTAGGAGAGTATTTGCATTTGGCCGCCTTTGGGCTTAATCAGGCCGGCATTCATAACAAGATTGATTCCGCTGTTTAACAGGTTCACGTAAAATCTGGCTGGTCAAATCAGATACCGCCCTAAGTTTGCCCGGCTGTCTTCGTTATCCGTTTCCAGACCTTTCCGTTCACATCTATTCTCATGTGTGAATGTTTGTACATCCGAGTAGGAACTCCAACGATTTCGCTTGCATCCTTACAATATTCTTTGGGGGGTTTTCTTAATACATATTAAATTGCAGTTTAACATTATTTACATTTTCCTTTGTTTGACATTAGTTCATTGTTATAACAGTATATTATTTAAGTGTTTAATATGTGTGCCCAAATTCAAGATTTCATAAGGCCAATAGGCTGCTCATTTGTGAAATTCCTTGTTGGGTCTACTCCACTCTGCAATTTGAGCGGTACAAATGATCAAAAATGAGAAAAATAGCAGCAAAATTATGAATACCCATATCGTAGGTTATCATTCTCAATCTAATGGCCTCTTAGAAGGACAGAAAAATATTAGAAACTCTTCGTTATCAGCAAAGTAAAAGATACTTAAATATCCCTCATTAATTCTGATTCTCTTTTATTCCCACTTTAATGTCCTGGAAATATCCTCAGGCACTTTTGTAAACATTTTGATGGAAATATTGCATGACTATATATATATATATATATATATATATATATATATATATGAGGAGACTGTATCAATGCATGTATCTAAAGTGATTGTTTCTGTAGTGCATTTAGAACTAAATTAGTGTCATGCAAAGAGATACTTAGCGTTCATTTATTTTCTGCCATAGTTTTTTAATAGCTTGCAAAAGAACATAAGCGGTATAGTTACTTCTGAAACCTGCCTTTTCCAGTGACTGATCGCAGTCGAGTGTGTGTGTTAATCCGTTTGCTATGATTTTTGCAAGTAATTCATATGTTGCCGAGAAGAGATTGATTAGCCTGTAGTTTCTTAAGTTTTCTATGTCCTCTTTTATTCACAATAGAAGTACAACGGAAGTGTTGGAAATTGCCAATAGGTTAGCAATACGTTCATACTCATCCTTAATATCGTTGAGGGTAACGTCATCCTTCCCTGGTGCATTCCTATTTTTCATGTTCCTACGTGGTTACAAATTTTTGTATTTCTTTATTGATGACAATTTTCAATTGAGAAGCTGCTATTTGCTGCCTGCTGTCCATTATAGTTCTATAATTTCCCATATATATATTTTTCGTCTTTAAATAACTTTTTCACTGCTAGTGATTTTATTAGACTGCTTATACTCTAGTGTTGCCATTTTTAAAGAACTTTTAACGCCCTTTAACCCTTTTGTGGTTGTCCACAGGCGCGAAACAGATAGTGGGAAATTTAAAAGATGTGCAAAATATGACCCGTTTCTCTTGACGCCTAGTACTCGTAAATGTTGACATCTCTTTTAGTGATTTATCGTTTGCATTAGTTTATTTCACTAGATTCGTATTAAATGTTTTATCTTTCTAGAAATAAAGTTTAATAAGCTTGTCTAGCTCAACACACAATCGTGGAGGCATTGTGTACTGTTAAACCTGGTACCTGGAGAAGCTACACTCTCTTCCGCTTTAGTGCTCCCGGCAATCTCGAACTAGATTTAGACTGCCTTGGCATTATTCCTTCTAGACATTTCTATTTTACCCCTTTTCACCACTTCTATACAAGCTTCTTCTCAACTATTTTTCTTCCCTGCTGTTAATATCCAGGCTAGTCGCCGACTTGCTTTCGTCCGTCAATCTCTGGTGTGATTTACGAGGGTACGGCGGCTCGGAAACCTTACTCTAAGCGTTCTAATACGAAAAAAAAGCGGTGAATCTTTCAAGGAAAACTAGGCCATGATTGACAAAGATGCCAGCAAGTCAATGAGGTCCATTGCCAGGGACAAAGGAGCGTTAGATTCTCTCATCAGGCAGTTAGTTCATGAAGACATTCGCTACTACTCATACAAAATGAGAATCGGACAGCTTCTGTCACAGAAAATAAAGGACCAGCGGATAAAACGTACTGCGAAACTTCTGAACAAACAGAAGCATCCCTTCAAGCCTGACACGATTTGGTTTTTCTCAGATGAAAAGAATTTCTGCCAGGACCAAGTGGTGAACTCGCACAACAACCGCTGTCTTGCTGTGTCCACCAAAGATGTACCCAGAGTTATGAAGACCAAGTTCCCACTCACAGCATGGTGTTTGTGGTAGTCAGTAGCGATGGAGTGGGATTTGCGAAATTTCTGTTACTTTAGTTTCCTATGGGATATTGCCTATGAATTTATCTCGCCACATAAGAATTGACGCAGCTAATCCCAAAATGCATTTTTAAAGAATAATCTGCAAACCATGCAGTCTCATCCGTTTAAAGAGTTGTCTTAAATGTTGTATGTGCTCCTCTTCGTCTTTGCTTGCAATCGTCTACTTAAGCAAATACGAAGCCTAAATTTCTCAAAACATGTTTAACATATCGCTGGGTGATTAAGAGTTATTTCACAAAACTTTAGATCATGATCAGTCATTTTAAATACCCTAAACATAGGGTTTTTTTTTATGGAAGCTGGTTCTATTGGTAGTTGGAAAATGGGTTCAAATCTACCTTCGAAATATATTAAAAATCTTGCAAATTTGCTGTAAAATCTGAGGTGTGGTAAAAGGTATTTATCCTGAACTGTAACTGAATTTAATAGCCTGTAATTATTTGTCACTATACGAAAGGGCTGATTTCTGAACTAAATTAATGGGACTTACAAGGGTAGATTTGTTAGGACATAATTTTCCATCGTTCAACAATGACTGGATAATATCCCTCGTGATAGAGAGCTATTTTGGTGAAAGTCTTCAAGACCTTTTTTGCTATTGGCGGATCACTGGCTATAATTTAATGGAACTATGTTGAAGGAATATTTTATTTTTTACTTTCCTAACTTCACCATTGCCGCTATATGGCTTGTATTTTTACTAAATTCAGAGAGAAAACAACTGAATGGAGAATCTTTGCTGGCACTATGATGAGGAAACTGTACGATCATATGTCTCCTATAAAAAGTATGCCTGTGATAGGATCGCTGATGTGCAAGCAAGTCTTGGTGGTGAGGATAGAATGCCACATTTCAACTTTCGTTCGAACCCAGAGTCTTCCTGCTTGCTGCCAATTGTGCATTGGCATCATGTATGGTAACAGTAACCTTGATCACCGAATTTTTTATAGTGCCAACAGTTATCATCGTAAAGTTGAAAGTCCTTTGGTGATGGATGGAAGATTTGCCTTCTCCCATTTGTCAACGTTTTGACGAGAGTGGCGACTTCTGCGATGAGTGAGTCCGCCAATGCTTGCAATGCCTTGCATAACGTGCTGGTAGAATCATTCTTAATTGTTGTAATTTGCCTCTGGCGAATTACTGGTTGAAGGTGAGAAAGCTTCGCAGATTCAATCAGAATTTCTATTATTTTAGCAATACCTAGGGCGTGTCGGTCAACAATTGCAGCCTTAATGGTTGCGTAAGCCCAAAGGCCGTCAGGGTTATTTATTAATGCGAATACACTATCAATGACGTGATAGGGGAAGACGTGAACTAGCAACTTCAATTTACTCTGATCGCTCGTGACTCTCTCAAGGCGAAAAGACCTAAGTGAAACAGGACATGGGAAGAGCTCATTTAAAACTCAGAGAGAGAGATAGCATTGTTGAGCTGGCTTGGCGATATGGACTTTTAGATTTGATTCATCCTCAGTCATCGTTTGTGTTGTTGCTTGTGTGAGATTTCGCGCCTTCATTTCATCACTTCAGGTTACTCAGTAAAGCTACTACGGAGAATTAGTGGGCTGTCTTGAACGAGCTGCTACTATGAAATCGTCACTGTGGAGTCATTATCTGTATCTATAAGATGCTCGATATGTTCCTGCGGGCACAACGTTGTTCACTCATAATTAACGCTCATTCACACGTGCGCATAAACTGCCAGGTGCACGCAGTAAAACGTTTACTTATTGTAAGTATATAATGATATTATATCATAGGAAGAGTGCGCAACTCTCATAAATCTGCCTTCACTCCATAAATAATAATAATATTATAATCAGCAAGTAAAGATATTTCAAACAATATGCACCTGTATTTATTTGCGACAGGACTTTTTATCCCGGGCAACGGCGGATACCTATGCTAGTGTATGTTAAGATGGCCGGGATGTTGATTAGTACGAATTTTAGCGTGGCCTTTTCGTGGTGGAGAGAAGAACCCTTTCATGGTTTTATGGACTTTATAAGAAAATCTAAATCTCTTCTTACTAAAGATCAACTGCATAATATGATTTCAGCCTTCTTTGAATCGAACGAGTTAACTTAAAGACCGATAGAGGAATAAGGAAATGAGTGCACAAAGTAGTAAGAACAAACAAGAAAAGAGAGGAAAGGACGCTAATAATCTTGAAATATTTATAAGAAATGAATAATAAATGAATAATAATGAATAGTAAGTGAATAATAATGCTTTCTATGGTCGTGTCATTCTAATGCTAATTCCCCCTAATTACTCTTGAACCATTATATGTTGAGAAATCTGTTCGTTGGTTCCAACCCTAGCTATCGTTGAATAGAGTATACATGCATATAGAATCGATCCTAAAAAGCTGTTGATTCGTGGCTAAGGTATGATAAACTTTTATAGATGTGCGGACTTATCTGCCTGTCCAGAGATTAGCTACATATTTGTCAATAGAACTCAAATTAACGAATAAAATTCTTATCAAATTTGTGACAAATGATTCGTTATAAATGATTTTTAAAGAATACAGTTAGAATTTGCCAGAAAAGGGGAAAGTTTTGAGTTTTATCTTTCACTTTTATATTCCTTAAAATATCAGTTATCTTAGAGAAGGATCTGTTCTTCAATTTCTGCAAAATAATTGCTAAAATTTATTATTATAATTCTATCGTTTATACTCGAAACATCTGGTAGTATAATGTATTTTTTCACCAAATTTATTTAACGTTTGCTTTTCCATTTTTTAGTAATCGTAACAATTTTGGAAAGCCTGTATGGTGCAGCAAGCTTCAAAATCATCTTCAGGTGTGATAATTATAGATCCAGAGTAATCAAAAATTCATATGGAAGGAATGTCATTGAAAAAATATCTGAAAACTTAAAATTCCGGTCACTACATTAGGCAATGCACTCAAGAGGTTTGAAAAGACAAATATAACAGGATAGATAAGAGACGGGGTGGTCCATTAAGAACTCAAAGTCACCGGATAAGGTCATAAGAGTGACATTTCTCCTAAACCGTCGCATTTCTGCCTCAGAAATAGCTCTGTAGTTAAACAGGGTAGATGGATCAAACGTCTTGGCTACAAGGTGAATAGGTTACTTATAGAAGCTGAGTTTTTTTATTAGAGTGACAGCAAAGAAACCTATGTTGATGCATTGTAATATAACAAAGAAGCTAGATTGGGCTGAAAAGCATCAAAGTTAGTAATCGATGAGTGGAAAAATATTTGGTTCCAAAAGTTATTTTTGTAAGAAGTGGTGAGTGAATTGCTCCTCGGTGCATTGTGCCTAAGCTGAAGCATAATAATGTGATAGCTTGGGCTCTTTTGTTTGCGATTCAGCGGGAAATCTTTATGAGATATCAAATAAATTAAATTAACATGGTTTTCATTCAACTTTGCAGCGACATAATTTGAAATCTGCCTTATCGTTCAAAGTTTTATTTAGTTTTCCGACAATGATCCTAAGTAAATATATAGATGGTGTCGTAGATATGTGTGGAAGAAAGAACAGGAAAGGCAGCTTACAATCATTGATTGCTGAATCCCAGTCTCCTGATTCCAATCTATCGAACTCTTGTGGGATTATGTGGACAGGCGAGTGACAGAGAAGCAACCAACAAATGTAATTGTGCTATAGGACTGTTTGCTTGAATGTTGGAATGAAATTCCTACAAGAAAATTTGTTTTCTTTCATAAAGAAGATGCCAAGAATATATTCCGCAAATATAAAAGCACGATGCGGATATTTTGATGAACTAAAAAAAAATTATTGCCTTCTAAATCTGTTTTGTTATGTTCTTCCTGTTTACATTAAGCTTGATTTATAAGAACTCTACTATTGGATTTACTTTCCTTTTCAGGTGTTGTTTTTTGTTTTGTTTAAAAGTTGGGGGAGTGTCAGTATTTATGGCTGATAGTACATATATAAGCGTAGTATCGATTAAATATAAGAAAAATTTTAATAATTTTTAATGATTTAATTGGACATGAAAATGGATATATCATTAAAAAAAGAGAAAATTTAGGTCAAATATGATTCCTCAATTTAAAAAATATCCTTTTTTTTAATGATCCCTCTTCCATCGAGAATATTCTCCTCCGCTAATGAGTTTCGTATGACATCGGAAAGAATGAAAATAAGATAAATGTTGAATGGAACTAACATTTCATCTCAGTATATTTGTGCATATTTATCACTATAAGAGCGATTGGACATGGATTTTGTTAAAGACCATTGTGTATTTTGCCTTAATTAATTTCCTTTGGCAACTTTCTCTTCTTCTAACTATCTTTTTTATTCCATTTTGTAGATGGTGGATTACTTGTCCAGTATTTATCTCTTTTTTAAATGAATGTGTTTGGTAAAAAAGAGATGAATACTGGACAAGTAATCCACCATCTACAAAATGGAATAAAAAAGATAGTTAGAAGAAGAGAAAGTTGCCAAAGGAAATTAATTAAGGCAAAATACACAATGGTCTTCAACAAAATTTGCATTCAAGAAAGACTGCTACCCAACTACACTAATAAATATATATATATATATATATATATATATATATATATATATATATATATATATATATATATATATATATATATATATATATATATACATATATATATATTTATATATATATATATATATATATATATATATATATATATATATATATATATATATATATATATATATATATATATATGTTTAGCAGAAATCCAAGGCGAGGAAAATGGCTGGTGCCATCTTTTTATTTACCGGCGACATTTCGACCACAATACGGTCATCTTATTTGGCCTATAACAAATAAACGAACAAAATAGTTTGCACTATTCAGAGAGTACAATGTTAAGGGCACAACTACAACTTTTATATGTAATGTTGGCTTTGAATAGAAGCTTAGAGTAAAATAAAACTTATAAATGGGTTTTAATTCGCGGTAAAAAAACATTAGGAAGATTTTAAAATATTTCAATTAGTTAGCGAGTGTATAAATGTTAACATTTATTAAGTTAGGGGCGCTTTGATTAATGAATCTAATCATTATATAAAACTGCATTAAATGAATTTTAAACGGCTAATGAAAGCAAATTACCAAAACTTACTGTACAAAATCACAAACCTTGCCAACGCACAAGGGGTTACACACTGACCCAGGTTGACCCGACAAACACCAAATTACACCCCGCAGCACACATCATCTGAAAGAATTCACGTAACTAAGAAGGAAACCGACCACAAATCACCTTTTAAATTTTCGGAGAGCTATTTGAAGTATGGCGTTTCTAGGATTCGAAGGGTAATGTGACATTTATGTGAATTTGAAATTTCAAAGTCTTCTATGGAGATATCGCTTTGACATTTTATTATGTGATCTCTTATCGATGAAATTTTGAGGGGGTTGAAGTGCCTGTTCTATTACTTAAGCCCATATGGGAACAGAATCTTGCCTTCAGAGTTCTCACGGAGCTTCCGAAGTATAGACCTAAGAAGCTGACCGTATTGTGATCGAAACGTCGCCGGTAAATAAAAAGTATGACGCCAGCTATTTTCCTCACCATGGAATTTCTGCTAAACATTAAATTTAGGCTTTCTAGAAGCAGTCAGTTCAAAGGAGGGCAACAAAGATGATACCTTCCCTGAAGCACCTTGAATATGTAGATAGGTGCTAAATATGTTCTCATTGGAAAGAAGGTGTGTGAGAGGGGATATGATTGAGCTTTTTAAAATTTGCTCCGGGGTACATAAGTTGGATTTTAGCAAGTTTTTTGAGTTGGAAGGTAGTAATAGGACTAGGGGCCACCGCTTGAAAAAAAATTTTGAAAGTATAAGGAACGTATACAAGAATTTAGTTGTAGCGAACTTGTTAAAGTACAACCCACAATATATCTTCATTCAAGGAAAGTTTTAATGTTTGATAGCATTTTGTTGGTATGACCCGCTTTAAGTTGCTACCAGTTAAACAAACGATTACAACATACATCTATTGTCAGTTATTCGAGCGTTTGAACGCTGCTTTGAAGTAAATTGAACTTATCTGGTCAGTCACAAACGCGTCCTGTTCCCTCTTGATAATACAGGACCCGATTCAGCAAAGATCTTATCTTTTGATGGAAGACTTCAGCTGGGAAAAATTCCAACACTCTTCCTCTTCCCTGGACCTCGTTCCATCTGATTACCACCTATTCCGGAGTTTTCAACGCCATCTTGATGGACTAAACGGTACAAAACACGAAGCGGTGCAAACTACTCTCTTTACATTTTTTCCTACCAACCTGAATAATTCTGTATAAATGTTAGCGAAGTTTTTGGATTTTCAGAAGGCAGTCATTGATAATGATGGGTATTACTTTAATGAATAAGTTCTAATAAATCATGAAATTCAGCTACCTTTTTCTCTCATCCCTAATTTGGACATTATGAGGCAAGTAGGAAAAAGTGAAGCATATGTTTGAAACCCATTTATTTCATACTTGACATAATACATATAAACATTTTTGTGTATATTCTATTGATGTGTCCTTTTGCTTTTATAGCCAACCGCTTTTATGTGATTTTCCCTATTGCGCATAATTGGTTAGGGCAACCTTCTGCCATTCAATGTGTGATACTAACGTTTATTCCTATTTTTTCAGTGATTATCTTATTTTTAACATACAGGTGGTAATTTTTTGTTAAAAATCTCTCCGAAGAAACAGATTCCTGAAGCTCAAAGAGCTCAAATCATTGCATTGTCCAGAGAGGGATTATCCCAAGTGAAAATTGCAAGAAAATTGAAATGCTCGAGAAACTTTGTCCAAACAATCATTAAAAGGTACAATGACACCAATTCTTTCAAAAAACTGTGATGGTCAAAGTGGCAAAAGGTGTACACCTCCGAGGGAGGAGAGGTTGCTGAAAAGGACATCTCTGGCCGATAGGAACGAAAATTCTTCTGATGTAGCTGCTGAGTTTCGGGCAGCAACACACAAAGAGATATCAAGACGCTCAGTGAGAAGGAGGTTATTAGAAGCTGGGCTCAAAGGATGTAATGCTAGAAAGAAATCGTGGCTGTCTCGGGTGAACAAGAAGAAGCGATTGTCTTGGGCAAAGGAGCATGAAGATTGGACTGATGATGATTGGGCTAATTTTGTTTGGTCTGATGAAAGAAACTTTGAGGTAGGTTCTCTACATTAATTTCCACCATTTTATTAGGCTTGTACCCATTTTTATTGGATATCAAAAATGATCAGTAAAATTTGTATTTCTCCTCAGATCTTTGGAACCCCTGGAGCTGTTTATGTTGGTCGAAATTTTGAGGAAGTTTATGATCCGAGATGTGTTTTCCCAACAGTCAATTTTTTTTCTTTTTCTTTCAGATTTAACAACTTCAGTCCTTGGCAATTTCAACCATGGAAAGATTAACAATCGAAAAACAAGTTAAAGTTATCGAAGCCCATTACGAAAATGGACGTTCAAACAGAAACGCATTTGGGGCACTTCGCGATTTTTTTGGTCAACATAATCGACCAACCGAGAGTGCAATTGGGAAAATTGTTCGTAAATTCAAACAAACGGGGTCGGTGGCAAGTATGAAAACGCCATTGCGTGCTCGTTTACGCCGTTCAGCTGAAAACCTTGCTGCAGTGCGCGAGAATGTGGCCGAAGATCCAGACACCTCTATTCGTCATCGCGCGCAGGAATTGAACCTTTCGACAACAACGTTACATCGAATTTTGACAAAAGATTTGTCTCTACACGCTTACAAAATTCAATTGACACAAGAACTGAAGACTGCTGACCATTTGAAGCGCCGTACATTCGTCAATTGGGTGCACGAGCAAAGACAAGCCCATGATGATTTTTCGCAAAAAATCATCTTTAGTGATGAAGCCCATTTTCCTCTTGGCGGATTCGTTAATAAGCAGAATTGTCGCATTTGGGCTGATGAAAATTCCAGGAAGATTGTTGAAAAGCCACTGCATCCACAAAAGGTCACTGTTTGGTGTGCATTTTTTGCTAGCGGAATCATTGGGCCGTATTTCTTCGATAATGATGCCTGGAATTCTGTTACGGTCACAGGCGAGCGATATCGTGCCATGATACCAACTTTTTATGGCCTGAATTGAATTCTATGGATGTCGAAAATTTGTGGTTTCAACAGGACGGCGCCACCTGCCACACAGCCAATGCAAAATGGCTTTATTGAATGAGAAGTTCCCAGGTCGCATCATCTCTCAAAACAGCGAGGTCAATTGGCCACCACGATCGTGTGACTGACGCCTTTAGATTTCTTCCTTTGGGGTTATCTCAAAAGTAAGGTCTATGCCAACAAGCAAACAACAATTCAACAGCTGAAGGATGAGATAATAAGGCATATTGGTGAGATCGAGGACAACTATGCAGAGACGTCATCAAAAATTTTGACCATCGAGTGGAGGTGTGCCGCCGAAGCCTTGGCGGACATTTAGGCGATATTATTTTTCAAACATAATTGCCATGACTCAACTAACATGATCCAATAGTGAAATCAATAAATTTTCACCAATAACACTGTTTTATTTACTGTTAACTTCGACTTAATGGAACACCCTTTATATATATATATATATATATATATATATATATATATATATATATATTAGTGTAGTTAGGTAGCAGTCTTTCTTGAATGCAAACTTTGTTGAAGACCATTGTGTATTTCGCTTTAATTAATTTCCTTTGGCAACTTTCTCTTCTTCTAACTATCTTTTTTATTCTATCTTGTAGATGGTGGATCACTTGTCCAGTATTCATCTCTCTTTTAAATGAAAGCTCAGCAATTTAGTTGTTTTTTTTACCAAACACATTCATTTAAAAGAGATGAATACAGGACAAGTGATCCACCATATACAAGATGAAATAAAAAAGATACTTAGAAGAAGAGAAAGTTGCCAAAGGAAATTAATTAAAGCGAAATACACAATGGTCTTCAACAAAAATTGCATATATATATATATATATATATATATATATATATATATATATATATATATATATATATATATATATATATATATATATATATAATTATTAAAAAACAGGTCTAACTGAGTTTTGATTAACTTTCTCCTTACCTTCTCTAATTTTCGCCTGGCGAAAAGTTATGAATAAGGCTTCCAATATTCATAGTTTATTGCAGCTGAGCTTTCGGTCGAGTTCGGCCATCCTCTGAGCGAAATTATTTTACACTAATTAGATATTTCAAAATCGTACATTTATATACTAACGTTAATCCTTTGTTTCAAGATTATATTAAAAAGGTCACAGAATGCGGCTATAAAAACAAAGAAAAAAGAATGTGAGTAAAATTCCTAAAGGGAAACCAAGGTAATGAGTGCTAACCATTTAATCCGTTAAGAGTTTTAAAGTCCTTTGGATACACCTCTGTTGGCCATTAAGCCTTGGTCTCTGTTTTTGGCATTTTCTAGCCATTCTACAAGTCAAGAACCAGAAAAGCTTAGACGAGTGTTTTCAACTCAATGAATAACACATCTGCATATTGATCAGAGATACTCTTAACCGCTATTTTTAAATGTATGGCAGAATTGACCCTCATTAACGAAATCAATGACATTTTGTCTGTTAGAAAGGAGAGGGATCAAAGGGGACTACAAAAAAAAGCGGGCCATCGATCTTCCGAATTTTTCTTTTCATTTCGTCCTTTCCTTTAGCTAGTGAAGGTAGATTGATCGAAATTGTTTTACAAATCGAGTGGTAGAAAAATGTAATAGGCTCAATAGACATGTGATAGAAGCGTCCGCCGTGGGGAAGTATTAAGAATAGAATGGATAGATTTACGGATAAAGATGCTACGGGGGGGAGGGGGGGGACTGAACTGAGTGATGGGAACAGGAACTGCCTCGTATAGGCTATTGATTAGCCATTTGCAGACTCCTTTTTTTTCTTATGTTAACTACAACAAAGCGAAGAAAAATTGAGGAAAACAACGCTCGGAAATATAGGATATCAAAATTTGATACCAGCGGTTGAAAATGACCCAATGGAGACTGAAAAACGCGGTGCAGGAAAGAGTGGGATAAAATATTCTTCAGATGAAACAACGGATGCTGCGCACTCTTATGTTTAATACAGTACCATCCGCAGTAAGAAAATTGAATAGAATATCATACAGTTACTGTAGTTTTACAGTAAGTGTCAAAATGTCGTCCTTATACTCGAACACAGTTTATTGTCGAAGACGTTATACTGATTTCTATCCTTCTTTTTTACTTACTCGTTTTCATTGAGGGCACTTATGTTTCACTTTTCAACGAGGGAATTTTCTTACTGCGGAGACACTTTTGGATCACCCTGTATTAAATATTATCAGTGCGTTGAAAGTTTTCTAACCACCATCCGAGACGAAGATGGCTAATTAACTCCCCCGTTACTTATCAAACACAGACAAGATCCTCCGACCGCATAATGAAATCCACATAAAGGTCAGCATGCCAATCGTTGGAAAGACCGTGGGAACTAGGGGAAGATTTCGTTGTGGTCAGTGCAGGGAATCTTCGTGTCCCAAGGAAGCTCCCCCCCCCCCGAAGATGTAGTCGAAAGAGTGATGTGTTGTGTGCGAATTGGGAAGAAACAGCGGTGCTGTGATTGGTCATGTATGATGACGTGATTAGCCGAAGCTGCAAGACTCATACTCGAGGCTTCGTCTGATTGGCGGCAGCTCCCTGCGAGCGCTGAATTCTTTTCGTGTTTCCTATCGCCAGAAGTCGAACCCGGTGCCCAGGTGTCTAATCCGACGCCTTATCCACTAGACTACGAGAGCTCCAAGTTGAAGATAGGACAACGGATGGATTTACAAGTCGCCAGTTCGAAGCCCTTAAATATTCAACCACAACCTGGTTGCAACAGTAGGCGCCGACGAAGTGGTGAGTGGGGGTGGGGGTAGGGTAGGGATGGTGGTGGAGCCCCGTAGGGAAAAATAAAATTAGGGGGAAATCAAGAGTGTTTATTTTCCTTGCATTTATTTTGGACACAAGGCTTGAATCAGGTCGTGAAGAATATATGCTCGTCAAAGTCCATTATAAAGCTATTTTTTCAATTGCAAGTAGAAGAGGAGAATGGCCTCCATTGTATTCGACTCTCTTTGGAGTTGGTCGCATGCTCCCACGCCGGGAGAGAGGCGGGCCTCGCTCTGACGCTGGTGCGTGCTTCCTTCTTCTTCTTGTTTTTGTTTGGGTTTTGTTTTTTACTTTTGGTTTGGGTTGGGAGGTGTTTTCTGTTTGTTTTTTAATGTAACCTACCATTAAAGCTGTATGATAATTACGGCGACTTATGCCCTTGTTGAGAGTCGCCCGATGAATGGTGAAAAAAAATATTGCAAATAGAATTGTCTTCTTTAATGCATCTTTAGGACGAAATAGGCGACTTCGTTTAGTTTGAAAAGGACACATTTCTAATTTGCCTCAAATACGTTGAACTTTTAATTTAGAATCTTAGATACAATTAAAGAAAAAATGAGATGAAATTCTACGTAAAATGATTCACATCACTTCAGAATGATGGCAAAAGCGTGATTCGGCTGGTCTCAAAAAAGCTCTCGAAAATTAATTCAATCTTTGTTATCATTTTTTTTTGTAATCTGTGGATTGAAACGTTAATGTTCTATAAAATATTTTGCAATAAAAAATTCAACTGCTGTCATTTGCGCCCAAGCAATGACTAGATTTCGAATCATTTCTGATGCAATTTCAAAATAACGTTGCAGGGTCTCATTTCTAAATCAATTATCTAAATCACAATCTAACACAGAGTAAAAGGAGATAACATAGAAATATCTCAAACAAAATCTGGCAGACTATGTACGATTGACTAAGAAACCTGAATTCATACATATTTAATTCCAAAAAATCTTCGATCCTTTAATCCGAGAGAGCTTCAGTTTCTTCAAGAATTCTCAATTGTCTCCTGCAGTCATTAAAGCTAATTCAAAAGGGAAAAGAGGAAAAAGTGTCATCTGAAGAAAATAAGATGTTTTCAACTAAAAGTTTAACAAAAGTCCAAACTGTCTGTCACTTGTTTATGCTTCTTACCTTCTTACAGTTACATAAACTTTTCGCCATTTTTCAAAAACTCAATTTACTAAAGATCTTCTTAGTCTGTATCAACATCCGATTTCTAGCGTTCGTGTAGCCCTTTGTAGTCCTTAAAAACACCATAAGAAAGACATTGAAGCAGGGATGTTTAAATCACCATAAGAAAGACAATGAAGCAGGGATGTTTAAATCACCATAAGAAAGACAATGAAGCAGGGATGTTTAAATGCCTTTGCTCTCCATTCATTCCATGATTATTTTACATATTAAATACTAATAACTGGAGGTGATTTTAAAAAAAAATTGTCCATAAGAAAAAAAAGAAAAAATATTTAAATATATTCTTGATTTGATTGTTTCAACATTTTATGTAAAAAATAATGTTTATTACCCATCACATTTTGGCGTTTGAATATTAAACGCCTTGACTTAATCATCAAAGAGAAAATAGTAGAGCATCTGAATAGCCATGAATTAAGAACACGAAAAAAACAAATCATGTCTAACTTGATTTAGGTTTTTCATAAAATAGTTGAAGAATATGACGCAAAATGAGCAGTCGACGCAAAACGAGCGACTGATTAAAAAGCTCGAAGTTCACAGTATCCTTGAAGCTTGTTCACATGGGTACAAGACTGGACGACAGGATGAAAACAGAGATGTGTAATTAACGGGATTTAATTGGAAGGTCGTATCTAGTAGAGTTCCACTGGTATTTCTACTGGGACCACTTCGAATTATAATGTATGTTAATAGTAGGGACGATGAAACATTATCTACTATCTCGAAATTTGCTGATAATGATGAAAAGAGAGAATGGTGGGAAGAATGCAGAGATATTAACCCCTTTCCCCACCAACCGGAGGATAAGCCACCGCTTAACCCCCTTCCAGCCAGACCACATATGAATGGACTAAAGTTGGTCTGCGATTAGCCTACGAAATAAACCGCCGGCCAAGAAAAATAGATGAGAAGAGGCTTGTCAAGAAAAGGGTGACATAGTCTAGAATAATAAAGCCCAGGTAGACTCAAAGTAGTTTGAGACTACCGGCATTGGGGCCTGGACGGTGTGCGGCTCATCAAGCTACCAGGTGTACAAATATAGACGGGGCATCCGCTTGCGAGGATGGATTTTAACCTATAATCTTCTCACCTTCACCTCTTGCACATAAACAGCATAATTATGCCAATCCTGGGTGCATATTTATAGCTGCTTATTTTTTTGTGAGTTTGGTATACAAACTCATATTTTGAGTTTCATGCTTATTGTAATAGGGTTTTTTTTATATACTCAAAAAGGCAAACACTGGGTGTATCTTTTATAAGGAGAAAGGAGCGTACTACTTCTCACCGCAGTGCCAATTAAAAAGAGTTTCAAGATAGAGCATGCAAGAATTCAGCTTAATCTAGTATTATGTGGTGGCTTTTAAGGTTGAGTCGAGTTTGGAAGATTGGATATTAAGCGCCAGCGAGTGAAAGGCCATTAGGCATTTCACGCACTAACGAGAAGTGAAAGGACGAAAGAAGAACGAATGCAGGATTAATAACAAATATAAATCAAAATGGGAGGAATTTTCAACCTCCAGACACGCCAAAATTAAGGATTTATATTAGTTTTATATTAGATTTAAAACTAAGTCGTCCAATAACCGCCGGTGTTGGAGCCGATGTAACGATAGATAGATAAAACTTAACTAAGGGGTGTGCATAAACAGACACGGCACTGCAAGAGTCCCTCTGGATAGTCAATAATAAGAAGAAAAAAACAGCATTGGTTGCTATGGCACCATTGTCCAAACCTCATTTCTTTGCTAATGGGAACCTTAATATCGAGAAGGTTTTTAGAAAAGTCTTTACAAAACTATCTCCATTGGAGATAGGCTTTTCTGAGCCCGAAACGTTAAAAGCAGAGAGCTGTAAGAATAATGTACCGGTAGGAAAAGAAAGAAGCACCGAAGCGGTGCCGTGATTCGATCTATTGACTCCACTTCGATCAGATCTGTTTACAAGAAGCTTCATCCACTCGGCTATCCACTCGGTTCATGTATAGCTTAGAAGCCAGCTTAAAAGCTATTCTAGTCTATGTCTGAAAGAGACGATTTACAGTAGTTAGAGAAGTTATGGGACGGTACGACGATGGCAAAAAAATAAAGGCAAGCAATGCAGAGCAAAAGGAAAGTAAGCTGGTCGCAAGTCCTTTATATAGAAATCAGCGCTAGTCTTTTTCGGGCAGTAGGGTCGATGAGTTGGCGTAAAGCGCCGTCTCCCCAGGTGGATTGCAATCGGGGCAGAGAATGAAGAAACACTCAGAAGAGCGCAAAAAAAAGATACTTGGAAAAGAACCTCAGACGAAACTTCCTTCGGTGGTTCTTTTCTGTCGAAGGGGGATTCAATGTCGAATCTAAAGGTCTCGAGAGCTCGTCCATGGCGTGTGCCATTAGCGAGCGAACCTGTTCAGTTTTTTTTGCTCATAAAATATGACCACAATTTCCTTTCTGATTCCTTCCTTTTTCGTCGAAATTATGATTTCTTATGGAATGATGGAGCACTTGAGTGCAGTCATTTCATCGCTTCACTGAAATTCCATATGCCTTCATATTTAAGACTATGTAGTTGAATTATAATGTCGTGTATAATTATTTTTCTTGCATATTTATTTGTCTTGTATAGTTATTTGTCGTGTATAGTTATTTATTGTGTATAGTGATTTGTCGTGTATAGTTATTTATTGTGTATAGTTATTTGTCGTGTATAATTATTTATTGTGTATAGTTATTTGTCGTGTATAGTTATTTATTGTGTATAGTTATTTTTCTCGTATAGCTATTTGTCGTGTATAGTTATTTATCCGGCAATTTATAGGGTGAAGCGTTGATATCTTACTCTTTTCTTGCTATATTTAAAGCGAAAACCAACGAGGGAATGTGCCGCAGGAAGTTTATAAGGAATAAGGAGAATTCTATAAAGGTAGTGAAACTAAAGAAAGTGAAAGTGTGTGGAAGATATATATACATATATATATATATATATATATATATATATATATATATATATATATATATATATATATATATTCGCAGATCTTCCAGCATGCATTGGGGCCAGCAAAGGCATGATATGGTGGCCCTGGGTAAGGAGGTCACGTAATCCTCAAGAGATGTAAGCTGCAGCATAGTTGCCCATGTTACACCCGAGAATCGCTTGCGAGATTGATACCTTATTATTTTAAATTATGGAAGTATAATGGTGCATTTTTTTAAACGATATATTATACAATACTGACGAAAGCAACCTATTTCAACTTTCACCATTAACATGAACTTCAGTTTTCCCTAAAGCAGGATCGGCTCCCCTAAAGGCCATTATAAATACCATCCCCTTTCCACGCAATTGGTCCTTCATATCGATGGGCTGCTGTGGACTGTAGTATCTCGTCCAGTCAATGTTATCAATAGGCTAAAGGCCTCACGCATGCCCACTCCCAAATCCCCTCCCAAACCCGCTCTCAAAACCCCTCTCAAACCACCTCCCAACCCCTCTCTCAAACCCTCTCATAAACCCTCTCATAAACCCCTCCCAAACCCGCACCCAAAGACAGACACATCTGGAAAAGCCCCACCGGCTTTAAACCAGCAGGATCTAGAGTAGAAGCCAACTTTCCCTTCCTACTTGAAGCCATCTGTGCCCACCGCCAAAGCTCCAAGAAATACGAACGTAATACTCCCGCTGCTGTAGAAGTTTTGGGAGTATAGGTGGGGCGACAAACATTTAACGGAGGTATCTTCTAGTGTGGCGTCTTGAGCAGAACCATAGGCACCACAAGTCCGAGAATTAGGTCTAGTGCTTAAAGTGATTCCTAGCCTTGAACTCGAATAATATAAAGTAGTGATTCTCAAACGGAGGAACTTCGTTTCCAGGGGAGGAATTTTAGTCAAGGGCTGAATTGGGAGGAACTCCAAACTGGAAAAAAATAGTGTACAACTGTGTTTACAGTATATATCACATGAAATACCATTATACATTCACAACTATATGGTCGATCATGAATTAAGAGTTCACAAAACGCTAATGCTTCAAACTTAATGATGACACAATAAAGTAATTGTGGCCTTTCTACAGCATATGATCCATTAAAATAAGGATTCATTTTATATTTGTTTGATTGCAATTAATAAAGCAATTTAGTTTAAAAAATGTTTCAATGATTACCGTTGTACATATAAAATGGTAATTATATTATTATTTATTAGTAAAGATAATTTCCATTTGTTTCAGTCCTTAAAGACTATAATGGTGAAAAAATTACTAGATGATAATTCAAAATGGACGTGGACTTGAGAAATAGCTAATATCATTATCGCAAGGGGGGGAATGTGAGCTGGGTCTCTGAGACCCACTGGTTTAGGGGCTTGATTGACGTCTCTCTGCAGCATAGGCACCGTGCTGCGAATGCCGCAAAGCGAATGGCGCAGATCCAGGCGGAGGGAGAGGGGGTGCTAGGGGGCTGAAGCCCCCTCCCCCACTCGATCCCCAAAAGATTCAGACCTGTTATGTTTATATTTCTTTTTTAAGTCAGACTTTTATTCTGCTATTCAGAAAGAGTTATATAATAATATAGATTATATATAAAACCAGTTTTTTTAATCGTTGCGATCGAATGTATCTTATATGATACATGTCTAAAATGCAGGTAAATCTCAAAAATAATGATTAAATTGAGTATTATTCCTTAACTGACGTCCAAAAACTACAATTCATAATTTTTTGGTGTGTGGACAAATATTCGGATCTGAGAGAGTCAGTGCTCACTCCTTTAGGAGATGCTCTAATTTATTTTCAATGATGTGTAAGATAACCATTATTAATCATCAATGCCCTTTTCTCAAACTGCTCAGAGGGAGGAATTTAGGTTCTACCCCTCCCACATTTTTATCCTGTATCCGTTCCATAGGGGACGCGCGGAGTGCGAAAGAAGAGAGAGCCGTGTTGTGACTAGCTATGCCTCTGATGGCGTACGTGACCAGAACTGGCTACGCGTATGCCTCCAACTCGACGTTTGTTGAATTAGAAAAGTAAGCCCTAAACATTATAGGATATAATAAGCGTGATACGGTTATATTAAATGGTCTGGTAAGCCCATAGTTAAGAGTACAGTTAGACTACTGCGTTCAGGCTTGGTCGCCGTCCTTGAGAAAGGCTATTTAAAAATTATAAAGTTACAAGCCAAAGCTACAAAAGAATGATACCCGAATTAAGAAACTATAGCTCTAAGATAAATATTACATGGATGAAGCTCTAACCAAAACAGTATAGAACTAATATATGTGGAATCTTTTCTCCCATACAATTGTATATGTTTGGAATCAATTGTCCGAAGAAAATGTGGTAACAAAATAGGCAAATTTCAAAAAAGATTACACTAAGCAATTAGAAATATTTTATATTAAATTAACTATAGTGTAAAAGTATATAAAAAGGTCTACCTAATCTATCTAATGCTATAGATAGGTTGGGGAATTGTTCGTATTTCCCGATTTCCTGTAAAAAAAATCCTGATTGTGAAATTTTTTCTTCCAAACACAATCAGGTTTTGTTTGTTTTTTAACTTTAGGGCGCTCCATTTTCTTGGTAGGTGGGAAGGAAGTTCCGAGAGGGTGGGGGCTTAAAATTTTAATATTCCTACAAAATATTGATTCAAATTTAGGCTCTAAATATAAGTACCCAGTTATGTATGGACTAATAGGTCTTTGATGCACTTTCTTTGTAATTATTTTTTGTAATTCAATACGAGCAAGAATTTTTTTTTATATCCTCTCTCGCCCGGAATTGAACTCGGTATCCAGGCGTGGTAATCCAACGTCTTATCCACTAGTTTAGTGAGAGCTCCTTACATGCTTGGTACCACCCAATAGATTTATCGGTCACGACCTCCTTTACCTATTCAAGGGCGGATCCAAGAATTTTCCAAGGGTTATGTGCTCAATTTGGTTAATTTTACAGGTGTATCAAGTAGCGAGCAAAGCGAGCGCTCACAGGTATGAGGGGTACCATTCGTAATAGAGGGGTTCAAACTAGCTACAATCGAACCTAGAACAAATATCTTCAATTTTAACAATCACAACCAGTCTCAAAATTATACTGGAAATGAACATTTCAAAGACGAAAATAATCGTCAATTGTTTTTCATCAAATTTAACAGTTTGAATGAGGGGGAGGGAGTACCATGTGTAGGTTATTACACTTGGCATGCAGAAGAGTGACACGCTATCCCTGCTCCAATGCAGCCGGTAATCTCAAGGTGTACGGAGTCAACCGGGGCTGCATTTCTTCTAGGAATCTGATCTCGTTTGCACCTTCCCTTTTTAGCCCTTTCCGTACAATCTTCTCTTTCACTATTGTTCCTGGCCGTCGACTAATTTTGCAGGCTTGACACCCACCACTATATTTGGGGCTCAAGACTACCCATATCGTATTCATACCCGTTTCATAAAAGGTGACTAAATCCGGATAAGAGGGGGGGGGGCATGAGAAGCCACCCACACGAAGCTTTTCGTAGTTTTAATGAATTCTAACCCAACTTTGTTTTTTAACGTCCATTTATCGAGTGCCCACAAAGGCATAGGTTGCCTTAATTATCTTATAGCCTAATGCTAGGTTAAATTAAAAAAAAACAACATAAAAGTCAGAAACAAACAAACAAAACTAAAGACAAAAAAAAACAAGAAGAAGGAAGCACACTCCGGCGTCGAGGGAAGGCCCGCCTCTCCCATGCTGCGATAGAAAGGTTAGGGAGTAGCCCTATCAGCAACCTAAGTGCTGGACGTCACGGATCGAGGAATGTCCATGGCGCGGGTACAAGAGTCCCTAAAGCTGCGAATATGAGCCTCCCAAGTGAGGCGTAGATCGAAAACATACCAAATATACCGTGAAAATCCACCGCTTCCAGGAGAGCTCCGTTTAGGAAGAAGTCCAGGTCGAGTTTGAGCCGTGCGTGGCGGCAGAAGTGCACCACTTTAGTCTTGGTCAAAGAAAACCGAAACCGGTGCGCTCTGGCTTAGCTAGAGATGCGGTTCAATGCCTGTTAGACTCCACACTCCAGAGTTGGTATCTCAGCCGCACCAAAAGAGATCAAAGGGTCGTCCAGATAGAGCGTACCGATAACTTCTTCTGGTAGTACCGATATGACACCGTTGATGCTCAGGGCAAAGAGTGTGGCACTGAGGACACTTCTATGAGGGACACCGTCTTCCTGTTCTATTGGGCAGGAGAGGTTTTCCCCGAACTCGATGATCTGGCAGAAATTCAGAAATAAAATTTGGGAGGCGTCGCTTCGTCCCCTCGCCCTCATCGATTTTTTTGTTTTTTTTTAAAGGGGGCTATCTGGCTACTTCGCCTTCATCGTATAGAGAGTTTTCATGATACCGTATCGCTTTTCGGTATCACAGGTCTTCTCCAGAAAGAAAAACAGCGTGGCATAGTGATGTTTACGAAGGAAGTCCTCGCAGATGACTTTTTCCAGTCAGAGCAGACCCTCTGACGTGGAGTCTTGTTGATTGTCTCAGTCAGGGCGATCTCCGCGCACGTTACCTCTCCTGGTACCGAGATGGACGGGGCCGCTACCGCCTGTCCCTTGTACTCGGGACGAGTTCGTGCACATTGACTGGTGGACTTATAGACTTCTAGGGGGAGGCTGGCCTTCTCCCGTTTATTTAACTAAGTGGGTTTTTTCTTGTTGTTGTTTTCTCTGTAGGTCGCACGTCCCTTCGCAGGGGGAAGGCGGACCTTCCCCTGACGCTCGAGCCTGCTTCCTGCTTGTTGCTTTCTTTCTTTTTATTGATGTTGTTGTTGTGTTTTTTTGTTGTTATTCTAAAGTAGGCTAGTACTTACTAGGCTGTCGTTATGAGTACGGCGACTTATGCCCAAGTAGGCAGTCGTCAGATGGGCTCCTAAAAAAAAAACCCTCCGACGTCGAGTAGAACTTGGGGAAGCCGCAATGTACAGAAGACAGGTGGCCTTCGCTGTCCAGGAAACAAGCAAATCTAATAGTTAACCATTTTTCGATCAACTTGCCCAAGCAAGTGGTTGGAGAAATTGGGTGTAAACCAGCAGGAAGAGAGTGGTTTCTCACCTGTTTAGGTAAAGCGAGCACAATAGCCTTCACCATGAGTCTGAGAGGGTACCCCCTGATCAGATCCTGTTAAACAGCAGAAATGCCTGGCTTCACTCTCCTATCTGTCGAAGAATCATGGGTGGTGTCCATGCATGAAGCGAGAGCGGAACGCAACTGACCATAAACTTGTCATTGAAGGATTCTCCGCTTCTTAAGTTAAAGTACAGTCAGCGGCTTCAGTGATATCGTGATGTTTATTGAATACTGGCAGAGCAGCATCTCAGCTAAAGAATTTGGTAAAAGCAAACCCGTTATCCAGGAGAACGTGATGGGGATCTTGCGAGGACTTGCCCCGAATCCTTTTGACCCGTTCCACACCTGCAAGAAGGGTCTTCCCGTTAAGGAAAGACATGGGTGCCCGCCAGGAATAGCCGGGGCAATGCTTCGAAATTTACTGTTACCAAGCTCTACCTCGACGAAATTCACCGACTGTGAAATTGCTTGAACGGCGCTTATAGCGCATAGAGACATATCGCTTCTGTCTGAGGGCCGTCTCGACTGGGACAAAGAAATCAGCCATATCCCGAAAGGCGGACCAGCGCGCCCGTTCCTATCACCAGCGAGCTGTTTTTTCAGGCGTGGAAGCCCAGGAAATGACTGGGTAAGTAGTTACTACCATGCAAGTCATTGACCACCTACTACTCAAAATCAAGCTGTAATTCCGGAGTGCAGAGGGATAGATCGAGGAAGGAACATCAGGTGGTTCTGAAGCAATGATGCGTAAACTCATTCTTATTTAGGACACATATGTATCTCTAGCTCGCTAAGCAGGTCGGCAAGGACCTGTCACCTAGTATTGATCATGTAGTCCCGCCAGAGACGGTTTCTATCGTCCAAATCCCCGAAAGGGCCCCTGCAACCGTGCCACGACACGGCGTAAGTCTCTCGCTTCTAAGTCGGCTGACTGTGGAACGTACGCGGAATCA
This sequence comes from Ceratothoa steindachneri, assembly GCA_963969495.1. NCBI lineage: Eukaryota > Metazoa > Arthropoda > Malacostraca > Isopoda > Cymothoidae > Ceratothoa > Ceratothoa steindachneri. The sequence goes on along the minus strand of OZ018322.1, from coordinate 172,492,603 downwards.
ACAGCCTACCTTAAAGTAGGATTGATTAAAATAGAATAACAGAGACATCCTGCCGGGTGTAGATCGCTCTTCCTCCTGTCAGGTTCCTATCTCGTGGTGGTGGGGTCGCAAAACCCTTGTACTCCAGGATGGTGTGTAGGAATCACGCGCACAGCATGGTCTATTGCAGAAAAATACCTAAGAGGGAATGTGAGGAGATGAGCCTACGCAGCTCCTCAGAGTTGTCTCGAAGTACACGGCAATTGCATTGAAGGAATATACCTTCCAGACCTAGCTTGGGGGCGATGCGGGGCCCCTATTCGAAAAAATTACCCTCACGGGAATTGTCGTACGCTTCCCGGGGGCAGAAGTCCAGGCGCTAAAGCCGCTGTCGACTTCGAGTACTTATCAGAGTAGGTTGGGCTCACTATGCAAATGTTTCCATCCCTCCGCCTAGAAATCTTAGCCGGGCAGGAAAGGCTTCAGAGGCAGGGGTCCCTCTTTTAGAGAATCTCGCGTCTCTGCGTTACCTTTCCCTGCACCTTTGGTGGTGTATTTTCGGGGGAAAGCCTTAAGAATTCCAGAATACAACCTCACGACCACTTTCCTGTAGTCTGCCTACTGTGAGTCTAACGAGTCTGTGGAGGTGCACGGTTGTTTCGCCAATCGGGAAATGGTCACGTTGGGGTAGGGGGGAATTTTAGGCGAGGCTGGGTATTTAATTCTACATGAGCGATTCGTATGGCCGAAGCTGTGGCAATAGTAGCACATCCGTGACAGTGTCATGAATGCCTTCACGGGGTAGCGATACTAACTGGCACCCACCAATACAAGGAGCCTGTCACGATCGAACGTGACGAAAATTGTGGGGTGTCTCGATCTCTCTCCTGTTTTCTCATCATACATTCGACCTTGATTGCTCCTTAGTCCGCCAGCTCTTCGGTGATGTATTCTAAGGAGTAGTCAACGAGTTCTTCTCGCGAAGTTCATGGTTAAGTGTTGCCTCACACTCACCAGCAAGCTATCGAGTGTCCGAAGGGCACTAATCATGGCCGCCTCGGAAGCGTCCTTCACATACACCAGAAGACTCCAGTCTGAGAAAGGGATCACCTTCGGCCCAATGCCAGTCAATCTAGCTAAAGCTCTCCTTTGATGGAGCATGTGGCTTTTGGCTAACTTGCTGCCATAAGTGGAGCAAAACTAAGAAGTGCCTGAAGTCAGCGGGTTTTGAAAAGCCAGATAACCTCTGAATGAGTTGCCCCGAAGTAATCGAGGTTCCACTCAGCGCACTTGCGACTTTGGTCTTAGTCTGAAACTCCCTTACTGAAGGCGCCTCGATGCGGGGCTTGCCGGTCTTGACCTGGTCACTTGCCGAAACAGCATCAGATATGTCTGTCCTCGGAGCTCCCGTGTAGGTAAAATAACCTTCTGCCTCTTCGATTTCTAGTTTTTATCTTTCTTCTTTGGAGAAGAGAGTGGGGAGTGAACCCGCTTCTCTCCTTCCCGGAAATTGGCCCCAAGGCCGGACTGATCAGCCTCGAGTCGCCGCGAGTCCGTGCCACCTGAAGACCTTGCACAGTGGCTGAATCAGGTTCGGTGTCTGGCACTGAGCCAAGATTTGCACCCTTGGAAGATTCTGCCACCTGGGCTGGGTCACTTCTGGGACGATCTCCACCTCAGGAAGTTTCTCTAACTAGCTAACTTCTTTCAAGTTGTCCGGTATCTCGACCTGGGACTCAAAGTGACTATGGCACCTCACGAACGTCACTGGTGACCGTGTTTGTAAGAAAGAGGGAGCGGGCATCCCACCTCCCATCAACTTAGCTTACATCGCATCGAAAAGGTTCCTGGGCAAGTCCCAAGGGAGGATGCCGCTTCTTACTCCTCTAAGGTGGTTGTGGTGGGTCACCTGACCCAAACAGAAGCGGTGGGGCTCGAGGCGGCGCGTCCTCTGTCTTCCATGTTCTTAGCAGACCAATGAGAAAGAAAAGAGGGATCAGCTGCAAGTAGAGAGTCGCCCGGAAGTAATTCTTCAAAAGAAAGTAAGAAGGAAACCTCTAAGTCCCTCAAAAAAGGAGATGGAGAAGCGCCCTATCCGCTAAAATAGTCTTTAGAAAGCACACGGGCGGGCACCGCCCTCACAGAGGTGGAACTGGTCAGGGGTGACTCCGAAGATGGCAAAGGGGTAAACCCCTTTGTCGCATTCAGTAGGTTGGAAGGGAGCCCCTCCACCTGTCAGGGTGGTGCCCTATTTAAGCTTCTCGTCCACCCCAACACCAAGGTGGGGGGAGGATTGAGAGAGTGATATTTAGTTCGAAATGTTGACGAAACTTGAGAAGATTCGAAAGCCTGCAGCCACACGACAATCTCTTACGCTTGTGACCACTAAAGCAAAAAGAAGGGGACTGGTCAGCTATATCCCGGTCATTTCCCAAAGGTCGCAGCTCCCAACTGGGTAGCAAGAGAGGAAGGGAGACAAGGTAGATATCCTAGTAAGACGTAATATTCCTCGACAGGACGGCCAAGATCTGAAGATCTGTTGTGGCGGAGAGGGGACCCGAGATTTTTAGTTGGCCAAGCAGACAAAAAGGCAGTAAAGCACAAACGCTACAAGAATTACTGCTTTATACACCCGATATCGGCCAGCGACAGGTACCCAGCCCCATTATAAGCAGAAAAGGGGTTATTGGGGCCAAACCGATATTCGCATTATTCCCACCCCAACGCCCAGACGTTGCTTATAGAGGTTCCAAAGCCTCTCTTATCGCACGGCATGAAGTAGATGGTCAGGTTCTTAAGCCTAGAGAGTGGGTTAGGTATAGTTGTATAGAAAAAGGAAAGCATAGAGGAAGCGATGAGTAATCGCCCCAACAACTTCCCCAGACCCCGTCAATCAATTCATTTTAACCCAGTTGACGGGTTAATTTGCACTCTGTACGGGTGAGAACAGTTTCTCCTGGTACCAAGTGCAGGTAGACAAAAAATTGAGGGGATAGTGGTAGCGTAAAAAAAAATGTAGCAGCGCTGAGAGAGACCAAGGGACCAGTGCACCAACAACTTTCCCAGGCCCCATCAAAGAGTTCAAGTCAACCTAGTGACAGTGCTGTTCTAGTTTGCGCTCAGGCCAGAAGGACGTGCAGCTCGTCTAGGTACCAAGTGTAAGAGGCTACACGGGGTACCCCCCTGCGGGGCAACGTTTGGAAATGTGGTTTAGGATGAGGATGATCTGAACATCAGATCTTAGAACAGGTCGAATAATACGTATAATGACCACGGCTTGTGATTCTTGATGGGGACATGTGAAAGGAAATTCGTAGAAAACAAAATTACGCTGGAAATCTTCGCTACATCTTCAGGAGGGACATGACTCATACTTAAAATAGAAAGCATTTGTTCTATTCATTTAACTAGTTCTAACTAATGGATATCAAACTTGGGCAGTTAACACAAAAAATACGCAAAACACGACAAATCTGGTAGAATGACCCGCAGGGACCATTAAAATACATTGAAATTAGTGTGTGACAGATATTATAAAAAGTAAAAAGAATAAGACGAACGGCATAAATCTTAAAATGACACCTATTGCTCATATTCTTTTTTAACTGGATGGAATTTACTTTGAGGCTTAAGAGCATTGGTGGGCGCGATAACGAAAATATGTATCACGATAACCGATAAATCGATAAGGATAACCTGATCGGTGATAACCGATAATCGATAACTGGCGATAAATATATCGCCCGATAAGGTGATAACCGATAAATTGATAGATCTAAAATTATAATACAATATTGATTATTGACTATATATAGCGTAATTTTATAATACAATAGTAAGAATATTTGAATACTGTTTCTTAGTTTCTTACCTGGTGAGGCTCTCCTTCATCTCCTTATAGGTTTTGAGGATCCTCCTCCCAGCTCGGACCTACCTATTTCTGCCTCCAAAACACGCGCGGCTCGCCCCTGTGCTAAACTGGAACCAAAAACTGAAATTATCGATTATCGCTAGTTTGGAACCAAAAGTATCGGCGATACCGATGAATCGATAACGCGGCGGGGTGGGGGAACTATTGGCTAACCGATAACCCGATATCGTTATCGCGATAATTATCGCGATAACGCCCACCTATGCTTAAGAGGGAGAGGGGGATAACACCCCTTTATCTGCCCATGCCTTTGACCTAACATTCGATATGCCACTCAATCATTTTTCACTCCTCAGACACTCCCCATCACTCTCATATTTTCCATTTGCACAGCTCTCACTCGATACTTCCTTCTTCTCCCATACCACTATCCCAATCCTATGCACTAACGTTGATACCAGAACAAACTGATAAGATTTTCTTTCACATCCCCCACCCAGACCATTAGTACTCCTTGCTTCTCCGATCGCCCTTAACTCTGCAATGGGGAGTCAGGTGTAGGATGCTTGCCCATTATACAGCTGGCAGCTAGAGGTCATAACATGCACCCCTACAGCCACTACAGGTTGCAAGAGAAGTTTGAGGAGTCCCGGGTGTGAGAGTTTGGTGCCACAGTATCCCCACTCTTAACGTGCAATTGGCTTACCATCCTTATTTAATCGTTCTTAGTGCCTAAGTCTGGGATGGGCAATAATTTTAATCAGCGGGCCATTTGAAGCTTATGTAAAGCTTGGCAGGACGCACTTAAACGGTTAGATGAAAATTTCGAATAAATATGTTAATTGCAATAACCTTTGTGCATTTGTTTGCATATATTACATAGTCATAGATATGGCTACACATTAATAACTAAGGGTAATTTTTTGGCATGCTTTGCCACCCCTTTTAAATTGTTTCCAGAATTATATCAGAGGGAAGGACCTACAGCTTAACGTGGATCTCGAACCACGATTTACAATTTTAGGCATGGGCCCATCCAAGTACTAACTAACCACAGACAGCGTAGCTTAACCCGCAAGCGAAACAGCGTGTAGATCAGGGTAAGGAGAATAAGACGTATTTATAAAGTATCGTATTTTTTAAAGAACATTTTATCTAGGAATGAAATATATTTGAAAAGACTGATTTAATAATCTAGCAGTTACATAAAAAAAATAATGAGATGGATAGGTACTTTTGGGGCATTAACAAGTTCATTGGAGTGACGAGTCAGCTCAGACGTAGATATTGTATATATTACACTCAAATGTGACAGAATTCACGTTTAAAGTGATATTTTGGCTAAATGTTAAATAATTAATTTTCAATATTTTGTCGCATTGTGAAATGAAACGGGTCACGTGAAAAGCCTTCGCAGGCCGAAGTTTGCCCGCTTCTGGCCTAAGGTTTTACTACCCTATGGCAGGGTTTATTCACTTGTTGGATGCCAGGACAACTAATAGTTTCGGATCCCGCCTCTGGATTCGTGGGTTAGTCTAAGAATGACGAATCTTCAGATCCTGGCCTTCCTGTCGACAACTAGTAAGACTAGAAAAAGGGTAACTCTCTGAGACGTGCTGTCCCTCAGGTTGCTCAGCTAGGAGTTACGGCATTTGTGGTTTGACAGGCAGGTGGGCAACCTCCGGGCTGTAGGTTGCGCGTTTGGAACAGCAAACATCTTTACCGTCTGCGGGTGGTCGTCCCTGGTAGGTCCGAAAATTTTATGAGATATGCGGGAGCAGCTGGAGAAGGGATAAAGCTCATCACATTCTTCCCTACATTTATATGGTAGAGAGATATCCAGAGTATCTAGTGCACCTAAGTGTTTTTTTAACTATCCACTTGCTTCAAAGGAGTCAGGTGGAGCCACCACTTTTTAAAAAAACCACGTCCCACCTTGTTGTCATGGTCGGGGGGTTGAAGACAACACACCTCTCTTTCCTATCCCACTCATTCCTCTATAGTAACCACTTCCATGGTGTTCCTTCATTATTATCGAACATGGGAGGAGGGTCAATAAAGTCAACAAGCTTTACCTAAAAACAAAAAGGAAAACCCGTAGTAAAGACTGGGAATTTCTAGACGTCAAACCTCTTTGCTGATCTGCTGCCTGGCGCCTTCGAGCACGCCAGCTTCAAATGATTCAGAGTAAATATGTCCACTGACGGAACTAAATTTTCTGATAGCTAGATGTTCCGTCTCGTAAAGTAATTTCTAGTTTAGTTGGGCAGGGTACAAAGGTAAGATATTTCTTCGATGTGAGTCTCCTTATCGATATGGCAAGGCTCTTGCTGAGTGCTAAACTAAGACCACTCCATGTCATTAATGGATCAACTGTACTGGTGACGTCACACGCGACATTGAATTTGTATAAGTTGTGATATACTCAATGGAGCGTCTTCTTTACTCGCAGGAAGAACCTATCTAAAGATATCACTAACCAGGTGGTAGTGAAAATCAAGCCAGTTGTAAGGGCGGAGATGGGGGTCGCGATGTCCACATCAACGGGTTTTTTTATCGCTTTTTACTGCGATAAACTCCACGAGTCCCAGTGCGCTGCTCCATGTGAAAGCCTTCGTGCCTTTACTATAGATGTTATCATCGCGACGCCTATACTAAGAAGACTTGCTGACAAACTAAGAGGAATTGGAATTATTTCCAATTTGTATCATCTGCTCCAAGGGCAGTGTACGATAAGTTTCTCTCGGGTGCTACACAATGCGTAAATAGTGATGGGACGCAGGCTGATTTGTCGAAACATTTCGATTCGTATCTATTAGAAAGAAGAGTCCTGTCATTCCCCAAGGATGGACATGGTTAAGCCTATAACAGGGTACCTCATTGTGAATAGACACACTCAGTTTCGCCCAAGCCCGGCTTGTCAAATGTTTCGAGGAAAGAAACGAAGAGAACCTGCATCCCGACCCTAAACTTATCCAATTATTCCTCGAGAGCAACAGCGTCTTCAACGCATTTATTAATTAACAACTCTCAAAACTCTTCTTCCAAAAAGGGCTACAGAACTTTGTACCTCTAAAGAGCCCTCTTCTACGGGGACCCTCTAAGGTTCTTTCTAATAGGTCCGCAGGTTTTATCATTTAGTGGAATTGGCGAGAATTCCAAATTATGAGTAGCTGAGGAGGCTCGTCTCCTTCCATCCCCCGTTAGTTCTTCGTATTCAGAAGACCATGCATCCCTATTGCCATCCCTTCCGGGTTACGAGACTTTTGCGAACCCGCCTCCTCGGAATGGAGGTAGGGATAGTGCATGGGTGATTTTTTCACTAGATGTGATATCTTCATCCTTCATTTTCCTCTTGATAACTCCTTTCAGGGGGTGTCTTTTCAGTTACCCCTGGATAGGTGGCATACTTTCGTTTCAGTTTACATTCAATTCCCTTGAATTCGATCTGACCGAATTCCGCCGAATTGTCAGTGTTCGAGGCCATTCCTCCTTTCGTGAATTTGAAGGACAGATACACTATCTGAAGTGAGTACAAGGTCATTGCCAGAGCCAGGGTCCTTTTGGATCTGGTTAATGAGCTTGTTTTTGGCATCCTTAGCGTGGAAAAATTCACTAAATCTCTGCCTATCCGAACCACTTCCCTTTACTGCCATTATTAGCCAATGCTCTTTCTGGATAGATAAACGGACTTTGGATGGGAGGTAATTGACTACCTACAAGGAATCTATCACTTTACTATTCAACTTTCTCTCCCTGGAGGCCGCACCTCATTAACGTTTATATAAGACACAGTGGTCCGTAATGGAGCAGAAGATTAAATTTTCTGTTCGGTCTAGGAGTTTAGTTGGGTACATAAGGCCGTTGAGTACTTCTCCTTCTACTTTATATCAGCTCTTGGTTTTTATTCACTGAGTGGCGGGACCTTTTGCTTGCTAACCAAATTCTTAGTGGTAAATAGAGGGTTATATTAATCTCAGAGAAAGGCAATGTGCCTTTAAATGGTGCAAGCGCCTTGTGATTTTACATCATGCAAACTTCATCGGATGAGGGCTAGATTGTATTTCCTTTCGAAGCCCATTCTTTGTTCTTCTTGGCGGGCCTACGTGCCTTCACTTAATGGGATGACTCCTCTTTTAAAGGTGTGGAAGCGTATCAGAATGATTCTTAATATGTTTGCCCACGAAGCAGAACCACTTTCCTTTCTTCAGGATTACGGGACTGTCATCCCAGACCCCGTGTTTATGACGGAATCATTCGCGGCTCATTTGACCGTATTTTTTTAATCAGAATGAAAGCCTTCAACTTGACTTTACATCTAGAAGCAGGGAATCCTTCAACGTCCGGTCTTCGCTAAGCGAATTGCGTTCTGCGATCACTTCATGCGACGATAACATCCTTACTCCAGACATCCTTTTGTACGCACTGATCCAACACTGAGGCGAACGAGGCATGGCATCCCCTTAACTTTGTTTAATAAGATCTGGTCGGAGGATATCTGATCAGATTACATGGTGAATTGGTACCCCACAGGGGGGTAGCCTGTTACACTTGGTGCCTGGAAGACCTGCACATCTTCCTGGCCTGAGGGCAAATTAGTGAATTCTTGGTTGGGGCCTGGGAATGTTATTGGTGCACTTTCGTCCTCTTAGTCGAGTGGCAATGTATACCATGAGGTCACAACCTGCTGCGAAGGCCGATAGCCTGCTGGCTAGGCCAAGAGGTATGGGGTGTGTTGGGCCCTCGACTCTGCTCACCTTCCTCAGGGATACATATAAGGTGGCGACTCTCACCATCCCTTATGGTTACAGTTCCAGGACTGACAATGTCGCCTGAATGTCGAGCCGGGTTGAGAAAGCCCATCAACGCAGGACCAGGAGCGATTATGTGTAAATGATCACATTCTGGAATTCTTTTAGCCTATGGAGACTTTTCTCTTGACCTCCCAAGTAGAGGAGAGGTCATAGTAGCAGCTTTTCATATACCGCTTTTTCTCCTTTTCAGCAACTATGGTGACAACAAAAGGCAATAGTGAGAAAGCGCATAGAGATCGACCTCCGATCGTGGCCTCCCCCTCTCTAGGGGTCGGGGAGGACGAGGAAAATCGAAGCACCCCTTCAACCAATGGAGATGCTCCCCTTTTACCATCAACATGTGGCAAAGGGGCTTCCCCTTTGCCATATTTGGAGCCGTTCTCGGGCAGCTCCACATAGGAAAAGGAGGTGGCCCCGCTGTGCTTTTTCAGGAGACCCTCCAACCCTCTTCTACCGGAGAGGGGGGTTACTCCTCTTCTAGGCCTACTGGTGCGGTTGATCCTCTTCAGCCCCTTATTTGGAGGCGCCTTCGGGCGAATCTATCTCCCTACCAGCGACAGTCCATCCTTTCCTCTCACAGGCGACTGCTAAGAGAGAAGGCTGGCGGCCCAAAATTGACCGCTTACGGTGGAGCGGCTTGATAGGGCAAACCTCCTCAGAGGGGGCAAGGGAGAACAGGGCCCGTCGTTCCGTGCCCTCTAATATTCTGCAGTGCTACAATTTAAGCCGAATTGATTCGGCATATCAGGTTTCAATAGGTTGAATCGCCAGGTTACTGAGTCTGATTGCTCATGGTTGAGTGAAGATAATTCTTTATTAATTTGAACTTATAAAATCTTCGATGGCAGCTAGCAAGGATGACACTTTTGTCAAAAATATTCTCAGTAATGTGTTCAAATTTAGCACCAAATTTCGGAAAAAACATATTTGATGATGAACCTTAGAAGCTCTAAAAGTCCCTTTTTCTCTTTAGACAACTCAATAAAATTCTTCATTCTCTTCCTCTCGATATTTGAGACTTCTGCCATATTGATGTATTTCTCCTCTTCAAATTCAATTTCGAAATATTCATCAATTAGATTGATTCGGATTAGATCATATTTGTGGCTGAGAAGATGCAGTTGCTCAAATCTGCCTTTTATTTGTTGAGTGACTATCGATTGTTGAGTGACTTTTTTCTGCCATTCTTCCCTTTTTCTTATAACTGGGCATTCTCTCTCATTCCTGAGGTCATTGAAAACTTCCTTTGCATATTTGATTGAATTTTCAATCAGTTCTCTGTTTTGAGCTAAGAATGCCTTAAGGGCAGCCATTTTCATTTGATTTGAGCAATATTTAGGTTTAAAGTTTGCATTTTTATACTCTTCTGTGTCATTGATTTCCTGAAGAATTGTCCCCCTACTCGTTAAGATTTTCTAAAATCATATTTGAAATGTACTCTGCCGTCTGTCCTTTCGTTTCTAGGAAAACAACGAATGATTGTATTTCATTCATATTGGACCTTTCGATCAAAACACAACGAAGCAGTTGAATAATTTGTTCCATGTGAGATAAATCTGGTGTGCTATCAAAAGATTATTGCCAAAAACAATAAAAATCCGTTTAGCTTGATCAACTATTTTCTTTCTCACCTTTCTCGCAAAACAGTAATACTCCCATTTCGAATCTGAAAATATAGGAGACATTTATCTTTTCACTCATCTCGATTCGAAAGAGGTGTTCTTTCAAGATTAGGTCACATTTTGAAAGAAATTCTACTAGCTCCAAAATTTTACTCTGTTTTTTAATCATTACATTCGCTGTCCTCTTAAGATCAAATTTTGTTTTACCAGAAATCTGGTAATATCCACTATTCTCATGAGAAAATATCTCCTCTTTCTTATATTCTTTGATAATCGGCTGTTCTTTCTTGTCGATTATTTCACTTCGACGATTTTTGACTTCCAGTTCTTTCCATTGTGTGAACGAGATGGTCTTGTCTCGATTCATGCTCTTCTACTTTGGAGTTTAATCTCCAATAACTGTCCCATCCAGGATGAGAATCTAAACTTAAATTTCTCCCTCGTGCAAATTACAGATAACATAAGCAGTACAATGAATCCTCAGGGGAATAAAACATCCACGCCCTAAGCATTTTTTTTTCCTCTATTCAGTAAAGTTTAAAAACAGTCACGCGACATCTTTCTTATTTCTCCTCTACATTTTTTAACCACAGTGCCATCATTCCTCGTCACGCCAACCTCAGAGAAATCATTATTCAAATGCTGAACAATGGAGCTAGCTTGTTGTACTAAGACAATACGTGAATCATCGTTAATGATTTCCGGACACAAACCTGCAGCTTTCAAGCTCACCTATGACGTTCGGTTTGTTCGCATCTGATTGTGTTGTTATGAGTAAACTCATTTTATCTCTGTCGTCTGAAGTATATGAAGAAAGATTTGAATTGTTTTCCTCTTCATCTGAAAACTGATAATAGGTACAATGATTTTCAGGCTTTTGATGGAACGTATTTTCGCTGTGAGCAACTTTCAGCAGTCTGATTCAAAGCATCTTAATTTCCTAGTAGAATTTTATTTTTGTTTTGATTTTTGCATCGAATAACATACTTCAACAAAAATCTTTCATGCTGCTTCAATAATTCATCCTTTTCTCTTTTTCTCTTCCATTAAGCAGCTCTATTTTCTCTGCTCGTATTTATATTTAAATAATTATTTATTAATTTAATAAGTAATATAATTTCAACTAGTATCCTCCTTTCTACTAACTTTTCATTACCATATTAGTAAAAATCGTTTGAATTTGATTGAAAAAAAGAAGTTCTTTAAGGTTGTTTCGAATTTTCTGTTGTTGACATCTTCATTCTCTTCAGGTGATTCGTTAAATGCTTAAAAAGATAGTAATCTGATGGGGCTAAGGTGGGTGTGTATGGAAGATGATTCATTAGATCCCAATCAAAATTGTTAAGTTTGTGTATTACCGGTATTCTTGCGGTATGAGTTAGCGCGTTGTCTTGATGAAAGGGCACTCACTCTTCTTCTATTGATTAATGCCGGCCTTTTTGCCTTAAAGTGCAAACAGTCCAACTGAACACAGTAAACCGCTTTGGTGATAGTCTGATTTGGGTTAAGAGATTCAAAATGGATTAAGCCACTCATATCCTATCAAACACACAAGAGCATCTTCCGTGGATGAGGTCCATGTTTCGGATGGGGTATTTGTTTTACCGGCTGGGATATTGGTTTTATTTACCTCAGGATTAATACTTATTTAATTATCTAGAACAGTGATTCCCAAAGTGGCGGCCTGGAAAAATTTGGGTGTGGTGTGGCCGTGGAATCCAAGAATATTTTTTGGACAATGAATATCCATGCTTTTTTTTTTACTATTTTTCCCTAATGGCAATTTAGCAACCAAAAGGTATATGAAGTGAGATACATATTGGTTATTTACCAAAAGATATATGAGGTGAGATACAAATTGGTTATTAATCTGATTTAGCTCAGTATTTTTTTTTTGTCGTTAACATCTGTGGTAGATTGTGATTAGCACCGTATTTTCTGTTTCGTTATTGAGAAAATAGGCCCAGACACAAGGTTATCGCTAAACTAAAACGATTCACTTGTTCTTTTGTGGTCAATAAATGTTAGATTCTTTTGTACTAAATAATCAGGATTACAATATTAAAAATAATTCTTCTTTTTTTTTAACTACCGGTAAGGCAGACGTTTTTCTGGAAAGTTTATAGTGTGGCTTGGGGAGAAAGATGTTGGGGAAACACTGCTATAGAACGTTTAATATTATTGTACATAACCTACTTTTCGTCTTCCTTAACAATCTTACTCAAAAATGGTTCACTTTTTAGGCGAGAAAGCAAAGATGAACATAATTTCATTCTTTGTTGCAAGTTTACCTATGACAGGTCGTTAGTAATCCATTGCTTTAATCGTGAAACCTTGCCTATTCCCTTTAAATAACGATGCACAGTGAAATGAATTGAATACAGTTTTTCAGCCAATTGTTCAACAGTGACGGCCGTATGCTAAGAAAAATGTGAAATAAACTTTTATCAGATTTAGTGTAGCTTCACAACTATTTATAAATTTATTATATGCAAAAGGCTAAAATGTAAAGTATATAAAAAAACGGCCGTATGCTAAAACAAATGTGAAATGCACATTTGAGGAAAAACCTTTTTTTTATGTATTTTGCATTTTAGCCTTTAGCATATAATAAATTTAGAAATAATTGTGAAGCTACACTAACGGCCGTATGCTAAAACAAATGTGAAATGCACATTTGAGCAAAAAAAACTATTTTTTTATATATATTTTACATTTTAGCCTTTTGCATATAATAAACTTATAAATAATTATGAAGCTACACTAAATCTGATAAAAGTGCATTTCACATTTTTTTTTTAGCATACGGCCGTTAGATTCGAATTTTCTTCTACTATTAGTTTTAAAAGATCTTGATCAAATTCCATTGGTCGTCGTGAATGGGGTTCATATTTGAGATAAACGTTTACTAAGCGAAAATTCTTAAACCATCTTTGGCAATGGCTCACACTAAATGTTCTTTCATCGTATACTTTCTGCTGTTAACTAGGCATTGTTGCCTTTTATAAAGTACCAAAAGCATAACGTTGCAAATGTGCTCTTTTGACGTTTCTATATTCATCATTTAACGATAGGGCATATTAAATTAACAATAATAATACAAAATTAATAGCTCAGAAAATGACTAAGGTATGTCAAAATGTAAGTCACGATTGTGTTTGGCTAAGACATACAGGTATCTAGGCTTCGAGTTTAGTAGCCTAGGTTAGTATGAAAACAAACAGGTTTTCGATTGTTTATTCCATAAAATAATGATACACATGAACAGGAATGGGGATTGACTTATGAGATGACCTAATAGATAGAGAAAGGAGGGTGGAATGAAGCGGGTGAGTATGAAGAATGCAAGAAGTCTCAGAGGTTGTGGACTTGACATGGCAAACTTGATCAAAAGTTAGGTTTACTACAATATACGCAGTGATGGTATGCGGTTAGTATAGCAATGAGTAGCAATCTTCACCCTGCATCGGGTAGGTCTGAGGGACGCTTTTTACCCACGTCAAGCAAGTGACTACTATCCAATAGACCAATATAACAATCCGAAAAAGAACTGTATTATTTGGTTAATTTAACCTTCACTTTTGCCGTCGCAGTACTCGGGATCTTTATAGAAAATTACTACCAAAATCATAATAGAAAGGAGCTCAACGCTAGCATAAATCATGTTTGTTTTTGACTTCGGGGAAGTCTTTAAGGGTATCTTTTTATAGTAGAAAAATGGACAGAGGTCTATTTAATAAATTAGGGAACTTGTTTCCTGTTTCTCAGGACGGATACAGAAGGGCAATGTAGGAAATTGAATATTTACTCTGGATCTTTATAGAAAATTATTAGAGAACTTAATATAGGAACGAACTTAATACCTTCATAACTTCAGGGAAGCCTTTAAGGGTATCCTATAATATAAAAAAGGACAAAGGTATATTTATTAAATTAGGAAACTTGTTTCGGGTTTCTCAAGACGGATACAGAATGTGAATGTAGGAAATTGAATATTTACTCGGGATCTTTATAGAAAATTATTAGAGAACTTAATATAGGAACGAACTTAATATCTTCATAACTTCAGGGAAGCCTTTAAGGGTATCTTGTAATATAAAAAGGGACAAAGGTATATTTATTAAATTAGGAAACTTGTTTTAGGTTACTTACGACGAGTTACCGAGAGTCAAGGAAATGTTTTCCTCGAAGGAGAAACTCATCACCTGCCAATCGAAAAACGACTCGGGGATCAATGGATAAGCAACAATCTCCCGAAACACATGCCAGTTAAAATGTAATACTAGTTAAATTTCCTTAGCTTAGTTTTATATTAATCATAGAATTTCATGTAGAGTTTATATTGTATTAATTTATACTGTCAGTGTTTTATTCGTCAGTTCTCACCCCCTAAACCTAAACATTTTTTAAAGTTTTTCTCGGATTTGCCGCCCAACAATGGGGCTTTAGCATCTGGCATGGGAGTCTAGGAAGATTGTCGCTTGCTTGGTCGCATGGGCTTAACTAATTACACTACTATACCAAAGGTTATAGTTTCTTAAATGTCTAGAAAGGGTAACTATGTTAACACTTATAAAATAACAATATTAATAATAAGTAATTTCCTGAAAAATTATAAGGAATCAAAATTGCAATATCAGCATGACAATAGCCAAAACCAACATGTGGGTTACCTCCGAAAAGATTTTAAGGTCATAAATCGCCCAACTTCATAAAAATGGGATTTATTTGGGTTTTTAACCAAAATTAATATACAAGCTAAAAAATCGAGACAGTCAAATGTTTAATGAGTTAAAATATTTAAATGATAAGATTCACAAACCTGATTTCATGTAGATTGAAGATGAGCAAGAATTTTTGCGAGAACTTTCTGTTTCGAGAAATATAATGCGAAAGCAACGTAACGACGAAGCCATCGGGAACGTCTCAAGAGTAAAGGGGGCAGGCAAGAGTAGTTTAAAATGTCCAATCGCGCCTCTTCCCATTTTTAATAGCTATGAAGAGGAAGATCTTAATAGATTTGTTCAGCATTCTGAGTAAAACTTTAAAAATGTGGTAAGTTTGGGGGAGAACTGACGAATAAAATACTGACAGTATAAATTAATATAATATGTATTATTTTGACCATGACTACATTAATCTTAAATTTAACTCTCCACACTTGTTGAGGAGTAGACATGTAAGCTTTTTAGCCACCTGCCATTCATCTTAAACTTCACTTTAAATCTATTTTTTCATTCTTTCCCATCACTCTGCCGGGCCTATCCTCTTTAATAACGCCGTGATGGGTTTTAACTTTGCTAATGGGCGCTTGTTGACCGGAGAGATCCAATTAGGTAATGCAAAGTTCATGATTAATGTGATGCGCGGTATGTTATGGAAGAAATTCATCTCCGTTGATTTGGGAGTAATGAGAGGGAGAGGATGGAGTTGGCGAGATGTGGGGAAGGGTAACTTACATATATCATTACCCTCGAGTCGCATCTATACATAAATATATACACCCATGCACTTCACATCTTGAGACGTACTCTACTTAGGATGAGCTAGGGGCAGGGAATGGGCGGTGTGTGTTGAAAGGGAGAGGATGTGCTTCCCTCTTGGAAAATATGAGATCATGGTGTGGTAGAGTAAGAGCGAGAGAGAGAGACTTTCTGGAAAAATAGAATAAGCGATCAAGCATGGCGTCACAAATAATGGAGATAACAGGATCTTACCAAACTTCGAAATAAGTATGAAGTTAGGGTCCCGAATAGGTACAGTCAAAGCAAACCCGTAGGAGACTGTTTTCTTTACCCTTTGAAAGCCTCCATGAGGACGCATGGAGGGAATATGCAACACTTCCCTCCGCAACAGTGCAGGGAGAGAATGAATGGGAGCAAGCAATGCACACCGACTCTTGGAATAAAAACCATGTTTTTTTTTCGACTTGGATTACCACAATGCATGAGTAAACGAGCCTTCGCTAGAGACAGCATTTTTTTACGGGGTTTTAATCGGAAAAGAAAAAAAAAACACTAGAAGAAAGACTTACAAGGGCTTACAAGAACTAAAGCAAACCTCAAAGACATAGAAGAGCACTCGAGGAAGTTTCCTCAGAAATTTGATCTTTAACGAAGTCACGATTTTTTAAATGGAGCACGGAGGGGGGGATGACTCATTCTAGAGTTCCGATGCAAAGCAAGGTTTAATCTTTAATACAGGATTATATATAAAGGTTTGTCCTATAAATAACATTGATTTAAGAAAAATCAAACATAATTAATATTCCGTTGGGGAAAACTATCCAAGCAGGGTCTAGCCTACGCTAGTACGCAGAGTGAAAAATGATTCGACGGAATTTCCGGTGCTTAGAGACTCCACACTCCACAGCCTATGCATAGCGTTATATATTAAATATAACCGAATTTCCGTAACCACGGAAACAAAAACAGGCAATAGCTGCGTTTATTCACCGGACTAAACCTTGCGGCTGCATATTAGGGCAAGAGGAGTGTATCCCGCAATGGAGTGTCCTCGGCGATATTTACTCCTCCGAATCCCAATGTTGTCAACAGCCGATCCCGAAGGTGCTTATCTGAAGAGGGATATAAATCACCCCCCTAAATCTTTCGTTTCCAAGGCAAGTAAACTTTTTGTCGCCACCCTGCTGCTTCTAAAGCTTTCACGACACTGGGAGTATTGCATTCGTATTTCTTGGAACATATGTACATAGTGTTACACTGCAGTCATGCCGATGTGCAAAAATGGCTCCAACTACGAAGGGCGAGATAGCTTGTACGCTACTTCCCCCTCGTTTGAAGCCGTCGGGGCTCTCCTGCGCTGCAATCGTCTTCACAGCTGAGCTGATTGTAATATACCAGTCGGTACTGGAGATTACACGCCGTACCCAGATCGAAGATCGTGTTGTAATCCACAGTGAGTTACAGAACACGCTAAATGTTCTTGGATTGAAATCCCTACATCTCCTCGTTCGTGCTATCCATGAAGGTATATGTAAGGAGGAATCGGCACAAATTCCAACACATTGTGGCCAGGACTTGGTAAGTCTTATAAGAAACGCCTGACAACAGTTATAACAAACAATACTTATTTCCACTCATATATATATTTTTTGGCATAATTTGATATACATTTGAAAATGTCTTTATCTTCTGTCTTATATTTAATAAAGAACTGTCAATTTCCCACCTCTTGAGAAAACGCTTTCCAACAAAGGGTTGAGGTGGGGGTGGGGGTGCATCAACGGCAATAAAAACATCCCTCTCCTATTCGGGCCAATGGAGGTCAAAAAATGAATATCCATAGCAACGGATCGAATCAAGCGTCTTAGGGGCAATTCCGCAAGGATGTTTATGCAATTGTGTTAGAAGTTTGTTATGGGTCACTACATCAGCCCCTATTTCATCATTGCCCTGGTTGTGCTTCCTTTAGTCTTACACTCTCCGGCCTTCTGTCCCGTTTGGCAATGGCTCGCCTCGTACTTTTTTTTGATGGACCAAAGCGGTGCCTTTTATGCTCTGTTTTCGTTGCCATTAAAGAGAAGGTCCACGTACCTACGATGCATTTTCTCCTTCCAACCTTCATTTTTATATGCCATTCTTTGGGATAACTTTGCCCTTAGTATTTTGTTTTTTTATATATAGATATAAGAGTTTAGCGAACGCCTTTGTTCGCGCACTCTCGCTGTGGGCTTGTATCACGTAGGAGGTTAAGTTCATACCAGTGCGTGCCTGTGATCTTTATACCGGCTTGTTCCTAGATGTTAATACTTCACCATACAACTCCAGGTTTTAGGGTTGGCAAGATTTGCCCTCGTCTTTTAACGTTTTAAATATGTTTGACTCTGTTAATTCACTTTTCTAGTTTAGACAGGTTATTTCTTTCATGAAAATGCACTTGCTGCACTTTTTTTCTAAACAAAAGGCGTCCATCTGGCAACTGTCAGCAAGGAGCAATCGTTTGGGACACCAGTTTATTCCTCTTAGTGAAAAAATACATTCTTTCTTGTCATAGGTGAGGGAACTGGCGTGGTGAGGGGGGGGGGGGGCAGTGGGATCGAATATTCCTTCGGTTGATGTAATTATCGTAAATTGCTTCGCTGCCTCTGTTGAGCATGAACAGATTCTTGGATAAATTGTCTCTCTCTCTCTCTCTCTCTCTCTCTCTCTCTCTCTCTCTCTCTCTCTCTCTCTCTCTCTCTCTCTCTCTCTCTCTCTCTCTCTCTCTTCTCTCTCTCTCTCTCTCTCTCTCTCTCTCTCTCTCTCTCTCTCTCTCTCTCTCTCTCTCTCTCTCTCTCTCTCTCTCTCTCTCTCTCTCTCTCTCTCTCTCTCTCTCTCTCTCTCTCTCTCTCTCTCTCTCTCTCTCTCTCTCTCTCTCTCTCTCTATCTCTCTCTCTCTCTCTCTCTCTCTCTCTCTCTCTCTCTCTCTCTCTCAACACAACCACCTTGTCGTCGGTGAGAGAGCTTGCGTGATCTGCCTGAGTTAAGCTAGCTAAGCTGGGGGACTTTTAGTCCGGTAGGGTCACCCATGCCAGTAAGGTAGCTGTAGTAGGATCCAGACTAATGGTTGTCAAACTTCTCTACCACTTCTTTGATGCGTCTCCTTGCATCCTCCTAAATTTTTTCAATGGCACTTTGCCGCTATGACTCCGTCCTTTTCTTACGCTATCCCCAACCTTGAAATAAAATGTAAAACAACAAAAAAAAAAAAAAAAACTTCGATACTATTTGATAGTAAGGACCTCACCAGCTACCTTATGCCGTGTGGGAAGAGAGGCTTTGGAACCTCTATAAATAACACTATCTAACGCTCACAGGTCGCGAGAGACTAGGACTGAAGGGATCCTAGGCGCCGGGGCGCGATTAATGGAGATGAGCTAAGTGCCCCGTTAAGCCTTCTCCTAACGTGCAATTGCCTGACCAGCTCCCTGTGACCGTTCCTTAGTGTCAGTGGTTGCACCGACCCGAGGTGACGGGTCCTTGTTACCAGGTTGGCTGCCAGGCCAACTAAAAGCCCCGGGTAGAGTCTCTCAAAGCGAGCACGATATCCCTTGACCGCTCGCCAGAGATCCTGGCCGCTCCGACTTCAGTCATTAAGAGTTAGTAAGGTGCATGAAACTGTTGTCTCCCTGTGCATTCGCTTGGTTGGGAGCCACGGTGCCCAGGGCTCGACAGTCTAGTCGCTACTAGCTGGACGGCAACGCCAAAGCGGATTGCACTCCAAAAGTCCCAAAGCTGAAGGAAGGGTAGGCGGGAGCGACTCGCGCGAGGATAAATCACCACCCCCCAAAATTTTTTCAACAAGTGGTCTACAAGTGATAACAATAATGCCTGGCGCTCAAACTCTAAAAAGCGAATGCCCAAAATGCGAAAGCACACGCTGGTGTATCGACTTCCCGGAAGGCAACTTCAGGGACATCGCTCCAACGAGCAGATGCCTCTTCTGCGTTCTGGAGGAGAAGCTCGAGCAGGCGGAGGAAAGGAGGAGGAAGGAGATCGCCCAGATGGAGGAGAGGTACAACGGGCAGATCGCCGACCTTAAGAGCCAAGTCGCCCTCCTAAAGAATGCACTCGACCTCAAGCACTCGAGTGACGACTCGAGCGCTACGGCTGAGGAGAAGACCGCTGAGGGTAGTGGAGGGGACAATGATGGCAGCTACGCAGCCGCCGTCAAGAAACCCCCCAAAACTCCCATCACAGAAGATGAGAAAAAGGAGAGAAAGCGAAAGAAGCAAGAAAGGAAGAAGAATAGAAGGAAGCAGAAAAGGGAAGAAGAGAAGATTGAAAAGAAGAAAAAAGAAGAGAGCGAAGCTTTAAACACGAAAGAGAAGGAAAAGAGCACGAAGGCAGATGGCTGGAAGAAGGTGGAGAGGAAGAAGGAGAAAGCGTCCAAGAAACCGGAGGTCACTGTCTATGGTGACTCTCAGGCTCGAGGACTAGAACCGTTCCTGCGAGCACGGCTCCAAAAGAAAGTGGAGGTCAAGTGCCTGCCCGGCAAGGGTAATAAGGCACTGAGAAAGGAGGTGGAGAAGAGTCCCACTCCTGACTCTTCAGTAGTTGCCATTCTGGCTAGTGGCAACAAACTCTACTTCCGCAACGGGGGAGCAGGGGTGACAGAACCAATACTCCAGAACGTCATGGGGGCAGTCGACGACTGCGGACTAAAGACGAGGAGGAGGGTCGTTGTCGGGATCCTTCCACGGAGGAGCCCTAACCCCATTACATACCGTCGCAATGAGCTGGTAAACCAGAGGTTGAGAGACCTCTGTACAGCTGAAGGGGTCTTCTTCGCGGACCCTTTCCGGACGTTCTTTGGTAGGAACGACCTCTACCAAAGGGACGGAGCCCACCTGTCGATGAAGGGAAAAGCCATGCTGGCTAACCTCATCCAGGAGACGGTTAACCGCTGCGTCCGGTCTGTTCGGGAAAGGAGGACCGTTCCTGCCGCCAAGCCAAAGGCGGCGGGAAACGGTCGAACTTAGGGAGACCACCAGCCGGGAACTCCCTTAAGGTTCTTCTGTTCAACGCGAGGTCCATCCGGAACAAGTTTCTGGAATTAGTGGCCCTCGTAGCAACGGAAGAACCAGATCTGGTAGCCATCACGGAGTCGTGGATTCGAACCTCTGTTCGTGACTTTGAGGGCGAATTCGCAATCCCGGGCTACCAGATCTTCCACAAAGACCGGCTGGCGAAGGAGGGGGGCGGAGTGGTGGTGTACGTGAGAAGTGTATTCACGGCAACGAGCAGCACCACCACCGCCCACCAAGAAGTCCTATGCGTGGACTTGGAGCTGGGTACCACCAAGTACAGGACTGTTACAGTTTATAGACCCCCATCCTCGACGGAGGATCAAGACAGGGACCTCTATAATCAACTGAATCAGTTAACTGAAGGCAGGGTGAGTATCGTCATGGGGGACTTCAACACTCACGTTGACTGGGCAACCAGAGAAACCCACATCGACAACATACGGCTCCTTAACTTCGTAAATGAAGGATTCTTCACTCAATGGGTGAGAGAACCAACACGAGGTGCAAACATCCTCGACCTAGTTCTCACATCCGAGGATGACATCATTGAGGAAGTTAGTGTAGATGAGGAGCTAGGTGGCAGCGACCACCGCCTCATCAGGTTCTGCATTCGAGTCCCAGCTCGCGAAGCAGTAGCTCGTGCTGCAGCCAAGCTGAACTTCAGAAAGGCAAATTTCGCGGGACTTCGTGCTGGCGTGGCAGCGATAGAGGTGGAAGATAGTGACAACGTCGAGCAACCATGGAAGAATTTCAAAAACTCATTCATGGCCCTGCAGTCACGATTCATTCCATCAGAACGCGGCCGAGTCGGAGCTACTCAACCCAAGTGGTTCACCCCCGAAATCGGGAGAACCCTACGGAAGAGAAAAACCGCCTATCGCCAAGCGAAGAACACTGGAGAATTCGAGCACTACAAAAGTCTATGCCGAAGTGTCAAGTCCATGATAAGGGTGGCGAAACGCGCCGAAGAAGTCCGTGTGGCGAGACTCTGCAAAGAGAGCCCCAAGGAATTCTTCGGATACGTAAACAGCCGTAAGCCGACACGTAGACGGATCGGTCCCTTGGTGAAAGAGGATGGTGAGCTAGAGCTCAGTGACGAAGCGAATGCGACCATCCTCAACAAGTACTTCTCGTCAGTTTTCACTGAGGAGAAGGACACCACCCCTGAGCCTCGTGACAAGTACGAAGGCTCAGAGCAATTGGAGAGATTTCACTTCGAAGAGACGACAGTGCGTTCAAAGATCGACGCTTTGAACCGCTACAAGTCACCAGGGCCCGATGGCTTCTTACCACGGGTGCTGAAGGAAGTGCGAGATGAGGTCTCCCCACATCTCTGCTCGATCTTCAGGAAATCGCTCGAGACTGGATGCGTGCCAAAGGACTGGCGAGACGCGGAAGTCACCCCCATATTCAAAAAGGGTAACGCGAGCGAGCCATCTAACTACCGGCCGATCAGCCTGACGTCGGTAGTAGGAAAATTGATGGAAAGTATCCTGGTTGACAAAATAACGCAGCACGTCGAGTCCAACCACCTATTGAGGAATTCCCAACACGGGTTCCGGCGGCACAGGTCATGCCTAACGAACCTTTTGGAATTCTTCCACTTCGTGTTCAGCGAGCACGACCGGGAGAAGGCGGTGGATGTCATCTACCTCGACTTGAAGAAGGCCTTCGACAAGGTGCCCCACCGCCGATTGCTGAAAAAGGTTCGAGCGCTAGGCATCGCCGGAGCTGTAGGTGACTGGATCGAAAACTGGCTGCATAGTCGAAGGCAGCGAGTAGTGGTGAACGGGCAAAAGTCCGGTTGGCTACCGGTAACAAGCGGCGTTCCCCAAGGCTCCGTGCTGGGCCCCCTACTCTTCATCATCTATGTAAACGACATAGATGATGGCATAACTGCGAGGATTTCCAAATTTGCCGACGATACCAAACTAGGTATGAACGTGGCAGACGCGGAAAACGTCGAGAGACTCCAAGCCGACTTGAGGAAACTCGGGGAGTGGTCAGACAAATGGCAAATGCCGTTCAATGTCGAAAAGTGCAAGGTGATGCACATCGGCCACAGAAATCCCCAAGCCGTCTACAGCCTCAAAAACTCGGCGCTCGAGAGCACAGACATGGAAAAAGACTTGGGAGTCGTGATCACCAGCGACCTCAAGTTTTCCAAGCAGTGCATCGAGGCGGAGAAGAAAGCCCAGAGAATCTTAGGGTATATCAAGCGACAGTTTGGGTATCGGAACAGGGAAATCGTTCTCACTCTCTTTAATTCCCTGGTCCGACCTCACCTGGAGTACGCAGTCCAGTTTTGGAGTCCATCCCTTCGGAAGGACATCGCCCGACTGGAGCGAGTACAAGCCAGGGCGACCAAACTGATCCCCTCGATCAGGCACAAAAGTTACGAAGCCCGCCTAGAAGAACTAAACCTCTTCTCACTGGAAACCCGAAGACGGCGCGGTCAATTAATCGAGGTCTTCAAAATCCTCCGAGGTATTGACCACGTAGGCAACGGGGACATGTTCCAACTAAGCGAGGGCGTAACGAGAAACCACGGCTACAAAATTGAGCTGCCGCGTTATCACCGGGACAGATGCGGGAACTTCTTCAGTTACAGTATCTGCAACGAGTGGAACGCGCTTCCGCCAGAAGTCGTGAACAGCGACTCTGTGGAGCAGTTCAAAAGGCGCCTGGATAAAGTCCTGGTTCGCTGACAGGCTCACGAATCCCTGACTCGTAACAAGTACCCTCTCGTATGGACCGTAAGGTCTTCTAGGGTACTTCTTTTCCTTGTGACTCCTCCTTGTGACTCTCTCTCTCTCTCTCTCTCTCTCTCTCTCTCTCTCTCTCTCTCTCTCTCTCTCTCTCTCTCTCTTTAGAAGATTGAACGACCTAAAGAATGCGAAAGAACTCTCAATAGGCTTTGTATTTTCGCCCTCCGGAACTCTCAAACAGACCGAAGTTATTCCTTACTTTTGAGTTTCATTTAATTCGGAGAAAGTCATGAAAGCATTGAAATTTTTAAATAACTTCCTAGCACCTAGTAATGAGTGTTTGAAATAGCTTCCTAACACCCAGTAATAAGTGTTTGCAATATCTTCTTAACACCCAGTAACGAATGTTTGAAATAGTTCCTAGCACCTAGTAACGAGTTTCGAAATAGCTTCCTAGCACCTAGTAATGGGTGCTTGAAATAGCTTCCTAGCACCTGTAACGAGTGTTTGAAGTAGCTTCCTAGCACCTAGTAACACGTGTTTAAAATAGCTTCCTAGCACCTAGTAACGAGTGTTTGAAATAGTTTCCTAACACCTAGTAAGGAGTGTTTGAAATAGCTTCCTAGCACCTAGTAACGAGTGTTTGAAATGGCTTCCTAGAACATAGTAACGAATGTTTGAAATGGCTTCTTAGCACCAAGTAACGAGTGTTTGCAATAGCTTCCTAGCACCTAGTAATGAGCGTTTGGAATAGCTTTCTAACACCTAATAACGAATGTTTGAAATAGCTTCCTAGTACCTAGTAACGAGTGTATGGAATAGCTTCCTAACCCCTAGTAACGAGTGTTTGAAATAGCTTCCTAGCACCTAGTAACGAGTGTATGAAATAGCTTCCTAACCCCTTGTAACGAGTGTTTGAAATAAATTCCTAGCACCTAGTAATGAGTGTTTGAAATAGCTCTCAAGTACCTAGTAAGGACGTTTTGCTGCTCCTGCGCACCCTCTGTCCTCTGGAATCTCTTTTTAGTCGCGGGCGACTCGACATCTCACAATGTCGATCGGTTCCCGTTTTGCTTTTTTTGTTTTTGTAATAACATTCTAACTATTCGGCCGATTCTAACGAAATTTGAAACCCTTATATTGTTTTACATTCTCTTCCGAATAAAATATTTGTCAAAGTCCTCACAAGGTTAGTCATGGAATTATTGAAAGTTTTGAAGATCGTAAGGTCATAAATCAGAATAAGTGAGAGCACGCGACTTTTTGGTCAGCAGACCTTGTTTTTTTTTCTTCCCATTTTGAATCAGTACAAACTCTCGCTTTTGAGTGTTTGCTTTTGGGTAGCAATTTTTCCCCGTCTAATTTAGAACACAATACCAACGAGGGCATCTCTCGCCACCCCCAAATTATGGAGATATCTGTAAAGAAAGTCATGAAGTTAGAGGAAGTGAAACTTCGTAGTGGTAGCCATGAGGGCTCACAATCCTCCAGTTGTCACCTGCCGCAAGGTTAGAAAGATGGGGTGCCCCCAAGAGGCAGGAATTCAAACTTGGGGGCGTATCCGTGACTCCCCTACGACCGATCATCTTGATGTTGGTACAGCTTAGGAATCATTATATATTTTTTACTGCAACTGCTCTTAGTTATTTTTAATTTCCATTCTTCTATTTCAATCAATCAATTAACGCTTTGGTTCAATTAATCAATTTCATTTAAAAAAACAAACGAACTCCATTTAATTGGCGTCTGACATCGCTTTGCTCTTACATGTTCTTTTAAAAGAGTAAAATGCCAGTCATCGTTTGAAATTCGTTGTTGCACTTCTCATTCTGGTATTTTTTTAAAAGCCACTCATATTGACTTAATATATCAACGACCATATAATATTATATATATATATATATATATAATATATATATATATATATATATATATATATATATATATATATATATATATATATATATATATATATATATATACACGACGAGGGGCGGTCAATAAGTTTTGCGAATCGGTAGGACAAAAAAGAGGAAGGAGGATGGCTGTTTGTGGGGGGTGTTAGGGCAAGTTATGACAAGTCAGGACCTGCAGCCGCACGCTCCTGCCTCGTCTATTTAAGAAGCAGTAGCTGATCGCAGAGCGTCAGTCACAAATTTTTCAACAATGGAGAAGGTTGAGCACCGCACAGTGATCAAATTTTGACCAAGGAAGGCAAGAATGCAGAAGAGATCCATGAACGCATGGTTGCAGTGTACACCGACACCGCCCCTTCCTATGCAACCATTGCTCGCTGGAATAGGGAGTTCCGCCATGGTCGTGAGTCCCTTGAAGATGATCCCCGTCCAGGACGCCCGTCAGACGTGACCAACGAGGACAATGTGGCCCGTGAGGAGAGGATGATCCTCGAAAATCGACGGGTGAAGGTCGAAGAAATCGAGCGAGAACATAGAATATCACATGGAAGTGTTATCAACATCATCCACGACAATTTGGCCATGACCAAGGTTTGTGCCCGTTGGGTCCCTAGAAACCTCACGCCCCATGATCGACTTCAACGTCGTCAAAGTCCACAAGGCCAGAGTTGCACAAGCTGCCCTGCGCGAGTGCGGATTCGAGGAGCTCAACCATCGCCCATACAGTCCAGATCTGGCCCCTAGCGACTACTTTTTATTCCGCCAGCTCAAGGCTGCATTTCCTGGACGCCGGTTTGGGGACGATGAAGATGTCCAGCTCGCCGTCCAGGAGTGGATTGAACAGCAGTCGGTAGATTTCTGGTTGTCGGGAATTCGAAGCCTCAGGGACAAGTGGCGCAAGTGCATTGAAGTCGAGGGTAGTTATATTGAAAAATAATAAAACACTTTTCCTCATATCTCGTTTCCTTATATCCGAATTGCAAAACTTATTGACCGCCCCTCGTATATATATATATATATATATATATATATATATATATATATATATATATATATATATATATATATATATATATATATATATATATATATATATATATATATATATATATATATATAAATACATATATATATATATATATATATATATATATATATATATATATATATATATATATATATATATATATTTGCAGGTTCTATTGAAATCTACAGCTGTGGCAGCATTATTAATCTTAATCTGTATTTTGTTAATATTTCTTACAAGTTTTTTAATGGGGTCTTCGAGGCGTAAAAAATTATCCGCCAATGACATTCTTTATTCCTAGAAGTATTTCGACCATGTTAGGTCATCTTCAGGGAATGAACAAAATGGAATTATTCAAAAATTGCCGCAATATATATATATATATATATATATATATATATATATATATATATATATATATATATATATATATATATATATGGTACAGTATATATTCGAAAGACGTCTAGGAATTCAATATGTCCTTTGTGGCTATTTTCTCTCTCCTCGAAGATCCTGTTAAAAGACTTGTTAGGCAAATCAAGAAATTGCAAGTCAAAATCAATAACGCTGCCGCAGCTGTTGACTTTAATAACGCATGAATACAACATGGCTTCCTACGTAAATATATATATATATATATATATATATATATATATATATATATATATATATATATATATATATATATATATATATATATATATATATATATATATACGTATTATACAAACTATATGACTAAAATATTGTTTCCATATTTTCACTAAATAATATAAGCAAAAGTAGACGAACGGCGTGAAGGCCACACGTTGACAAGATAAGGGCGAGTCAGCTGCTGCCGCTGCGTTGTTCAGT
Organism: Ceratothoa steindachneri; assembly: GCA_963969495.1. NCBI lineage: Eukaryota > Metazoa > Arthropoda > Malacostraca > Isopoda > Cymothoidae > Ceratothoa > Ceratothoa steindachneri. The sequence goes on along the minus strand of OZ018322.1, from coordinate 172,465,277 downwards.
TTCGCTGGATTTCAACGTTTCCTTATTTGGTCAAGAAATGGAGATGTGTGTACGTGCGTTCGTTTTCTCATGACGCTCCCTTTGCTCTCTCTCTCTCTCTCTCTCTCCCTCTATCTTGTGCGTGAGATTGTCAGCCAATGGCTGCATGCATATGTACATTCGTATGCGCACATGCGTGAGGATATAGCGTGTTAAATGTCATCTGCTGACTTAATTTCGAAATAAATTTATATATTTTCGTGTGTTTACACAATAAGACAACTATGTACCACCTTGAACTCTCATCTTAAATGCCATTTCACGGAACATTAACAAAAATCCCTCATGTACACATGACCTTCAACCTTCAATTGCATTTTAAAATAACTTGGTTACAGACATTTGCTCGATTACTATTAAAATCTACCCATAACCATGATCCTCCTCAGATAACGTCAATTTCCTATTGTTTTGGTATGAGTTCCATCATCGTCTGTTATTGGCGCCCCCCTCCTCCCTTCACGAAGCCCTACACCACATGACCGCTATTGTAAGCCGATTCGAATCGTCACCGCCATACAGCGACTAAACACGACCAATGTGACTTATCTTTGTCTAACTGGACGCGTTGTTTACATTCGGTTTTCTCAAATAATGTCAGCCATGAACGACAAATTTGGTGTTCGGAATGTTGTTGAGCCGTGGCTAGGGACCATCCCTTAGTCGTACAGCCTCGATCCAGTGCGCCGACCGGACAGGGTTATCCCTGAGACCCCAACATTCTGTTTATCTATCGATTTTGTCGCAATTATTCTTTTGTCGGGCATATTGTGAGTGTCTGTTGAACTGGGCCAGCCTCTTGATGGACGTGGGAGCAGATGTTTCTATCGGCCAAGCCCTTGCGGTATTTATGTTCAATTCTGTATGATGATCGCACTGGAGCCTTGCCAAGACGACCCATGGGTGGGATGGTTCCTCTTGGTCATTAGCGAGAGGAATGGCATTAAGCAGGTGTTTAGATCCAAATAGTGAATGTCATGCAATGTCATGTGTGTGTAGGTTGTTTTATTGGTAAAGTGGACCTGGTTACAAGGTGGTTGAATTTCATGAAATCTCGTGTAATAAGTTCTTGGAGTCACATGCTTCGTTGGATGGAATAGACCGAGCGTATAATAGCATGGGTACAACGGGTTTCATGTGCTATCGAGAAAGTGTGTTCTGAGAGCAAGATTGTTATATATGGGCTCGACCTTGGTTTCAGGGTGTAGGTATGTAGTTTAAAAGGGGGCTGCGGATGCATCTCGTAGCGGTGCTGAGAGCTTTGTTTTTGTCTTATGTGGTGTACTGAAGGAGTGGATGAGAGATTGGATGTCCAGGCCAGTGAGGGAATGATTGAACTGGTGAGGACGATGGATTCTTTGAATTGCCCAAATGCGTTTCCTGCATTACTCTCCTTTTTGAGGCCGCGATGTTTTATGTGTTGACGGAAATTTAGTTGTACATTCAGTGTTACATCGAGTACTGTAGGTCTTCTATTCAGTGTGGTTGGGGTAACAGGATTTGAAAGGTTACAGTTATTATGTTCTGTTGCAGCCAACATCTGAGTCTTGTGATGTAGAATTGTAAACCCTTGGCTAAAAGTATAAAACACCCCTCATAGATTTATATATTTAACATATTTAATCAAACCTTTTATAATTTATAATATTATTCAAAAATATGTTTGATAATGTGTATTTTGCTAATATGTTTAAATATTTTGTTAATATGTTTGAAATACACAGTATTTTACTAAATGATGTGTAATTAATACGAGCATAGTATGTTTTCTAAAATCAGAATTTAACCAATATTTCTTGTTTCAGCTTAAATTTATAATTATTGTGTATTCAATATCGTTCTATATAACTAATATGACTAAAACTAAAAACCTTATAGAAGCACAGAGAACACGAACCCCAACTTCTCCATAGCCAAGGGTTTTATCACAAGTAGAAATTGAAAAAAAAAAAAAATTCAATATATGCTTTCCAAACCACTATAAAATGATATAAAGAGACCAAAAGCTTTGTATCAGAGAAGAGAAGTGGCAGAGAACGTCTTACAACACCTATAGAAGGGTGGTGTACTGGTGTACTGAAAAACACTCTAAACTTGCTGCGGAGTTTAATGAAGCCTCAAGTTCAAAAATATCACCCACAACAGTTCGAAGGAGAAAGAAACGTCTTCAGTTGGCCAAAGAGCACAGAAATTGGCTACATGAACAATGGTCTAAATTGTCAGATGAAATTAATGATCGTATATGTAAGAAAGGCTATTGTATCTTGCTTCACGAACAGTGAAGCATGGAGGTAGTTCTATCATGATATGAGGTTGTACCTGAACTGGTTCCATGCCCTGGTTATGGAGGTCTTGTCACAATACCTCCACAATAGCGGCCCTAAGAGATCCTAAAGAGTTGTGAGGTTCTTGTTGACATCCTTTACAGCAACGCCCCACACAAAATAATCTAGGGGGTTACAATCGGGGAAGATGGACGACCACAATTTTTCGGACCAGTGGTGCAGAACGGTATTAAACAACTACGTCTGTCTTTCTTACCTTGTGTGTGGAAGCAGATTCCTGCTGGAAAAAGTATGGCTTTTCCCACGGCTATTTAACAATCTAGGTTTGAATAGTCTCCAGTACATCAATGTAAACGTCCGCATTGACCTTGAGGACCTGAGGGAAGATGTTAGGAGATATAACGCGGCCCTCACTGCTGACCACACCCATGACCGTAGGCACTTCGTCCTTATTTTTAGACTAGTCATGCTTCTGTTTCATTTATTAAACGAGGTTCCTCGGGTAGTTAAGCAAATTCATATTCTCTTTCACGCTTCTTCCGGTGCGGTGGGCCACGAGTATGGCGTAGCTTTTTCGGTTTCAGGAATCACTCTCAGAAGAAACTGCGTATGCTGTTAGTCACATGAAAGCTACACTCTTAGTAAGCGTGTCCAAGGTCAAGTAACCTACATTGATGGGGCTATTAGCCCTTAGGCACACTTTTAACCAAGTATCATTCATTAAAATAATGTACATACGATGTGTTACTAAGATAATATTAATTACCTCACTTGCAGTATTAACGGCATGACCATGTATATCAAATTAAAAATCACTTAATGCTGTCGGCAAAAATATCATAGCATAGAGTAACATTTGTTAATTAGAATATACTACTTTCAGGTAAATTATCGGAAACCTTTTCTCTGGAAGGCGGAAATCTTCAAATCATTCAACATTTATTTTTTAAATTATAAAATATTTCGCCCCTTCAGTGTCTCGCAAAATCGAATCTGCATTGCTTTAAGATGCGTTTCGCAGACAGATCTAGACAATCGATAAACCCATTACATAGACGCTAACTGAGAATAAAACAAGGATAACAGAATAATTTAAAATATTTTGTACGTTTCATGAGACAACTTAAATGCTAGTTTACCTACATTGCTATAAAGAAAGGAAAGGCTGTTTGTGTAATCCAACGAAGAAATATTCCCTTGGTGGAGAAAGGAGAGAGATTAGAAAAGTTAAAAAAAATGAAATTCATGACGAAATACTTTGAAATTTTCGTGTAAAATGAATTACATAAGCACAATGATCGTAAAGGAAAATCATAGATGCTCAAATATACGAAATTTAACACTCTAGAAGGGGAAACACATAAATTATTGAATAAAGGAATGAGGAAATAGTAAATCCTAATGAAGATGTGAGACAGGCAGGCTACTAAATGACAGAACTGGGTTAAAATTTCTCGTTGGTTGATGATATAATTATCGCTATGGACTAACATAAGAGAAAAGCACAAATGTGATTTTAGCTTGCAAGTTAGAAAGGAAACAGCCCTTTGCGATTGGCATAAAAAAGAAAGGCAAATTGATACAAAAACAGGATGTAATACATAGAGCTCTTTTCCTCTCTCGTGATAAACCCGCATAAAGAAAGAGGTTCTTTTCACGTCGAGAAAGATCTAAAACTTGACGTCTATCTCGCCGTCATCAAGACGATCTGGCAATGCAGCGAGACTTCCACTTCCTGAATGAATATTCCGGATTCAATTGTAAACAACTTCTCTAAGGCGTTACTGTTCATGCTGATAAATCAAGAGAAAAAAAAAGTAATAAGATTTTTTTTATTGTTCTAAAAACAGGATTGGTTTCGAGAGAGACGGGAGGTCTCGAAACTTATCTCATAGCGTTTGTTTTTCATGTTGCAAAGAACGTATTGTTAATTTAAACTGGAAAACATCAAATAGAAACCCCTGATTTAAATTCATATTCATTGATTAAGGTATATCTTTATTATGAGGAAACCAATCTGAGTTGTTAAACAAAATTCAGAAAAATAGAAAAAAAAAAACGATACCTCGATTTAAAGAATTGATTAGAATAACTATGTAGACGCCTAAAAAAATTGTAACGAGAGGAATGTCAGACAACAACTAAACAAAACATATATACATGTACAAGGTGGACCACATAATGTATGTAGTCTGCTCTTTACAAGTCATTTAAATATGTTTACATAAAATTAATTGATTATTTTCTTGAAGTTGATATCAGGATTTATTGAATTTTGTGAACCAAATTGTAAATTCATAAAGAAAACACCCGTTTACAAATATGCCTGGAAAATATGAAACAATCGAGTGAGTATGTGTATAGAAGCAGGAAGACAGTGCGCAATATTTTCGAAATGTTGAACCCCACTGTGAAAGATCTGGGGTTTTTTTAAAGCTATCAAATGTTTAAAGAGACAGGCAATTGTCTTCGTAGAGTGAAGGACACCCCACTCCGATCAGTGAGGAACTCAAACTTCATCAAGAACGTGATGAACAAGATCAGGCGCAATGCAAAGAGAAGTGCTAAACAACTTGCTTTGGAGAGGCTGAACGGTTTAAAATGTGATGCTGCAGGGTCAGAGAGGGAGGTGTTGACTACCATTGATATGGACATGGAACACATTAAAAGACTTGTAATTGAGCTAAATGTTAACAAGACCTCTACCCCTGAAAACATTCATTCTAGGATACAATGGCTCTTGAGAATATATATATATATATATATATATATATATATATATATATATATATATATATATATATATATATATATATATATATATACAGGGGGCGGCAAAACCGATTGAGCAGTTTTAAAGAGTTATAAAAAAGTAAGGGGGGTATGCTATTATACTCGAGGTTAGCAGTACATACCATTTATAATCCCTAGGTTCTGAAAATAATGTCATGAAGATTGCGGCCGTTAACTGCAACATACTGTTGGAGTCGATCTCTGAAGTTTCGTACAGCACGTTCGCGCATACTGCGGGATATGGCGTTAACTTCTTCAATAATCCGCTCCCTTAGCTGTAGTAGGGTATGAGGGCGACGTTTAAACACCTTTCCTTTCAGATATCCCCAAAGAAAGAAGTCACAAATGCTGAAATCAGGTGACCGCGCAGGACACCCTAAATCACCCCTCAGAGAGACCAGACGTCTGGGAAACATTCGTTTCAAAACATTGAGTGAATTTCGGGCTGTGTGAGCTGTAGCCCCATCCTGCTGGAACCACACGTCCCCCAATCCCTCATCTTCAACAATCTCCTCCATTCTGGGCTGCATAAAATTGTGCAACATTGAGACATAACGTTCGGAATTCACGGTCACGGTCATTCCTTCCTCCTCAAAGAAGTATGAGCCTATCACGCCAAATTCTCCCTTTTAACTATTGTCTCTAGAATTTTACGCACTATAAGAGTTAAGCTTACTGGTCTCAAGTTATTTGGATCCTCTTAACTACCCTTCCTGAAAACAGGCACAACATTCGCTCTCTTCCAGTCATCAGGTATTTCTCCAAACTCCAGCGATCCAATATATATATATATATATATATATATATATATATATATATATATATATTGGATCGCTGGAGTTTGGAGAAATACCTGATGACTGGAAGAGAGCGAATGTTGTGCCTGTTTTCAGGAAGGGTAGTTAAGAGGATCCAAATAACTTGAGACCAGTAAGCTTAACTCTTATAGTGCGTAAAATTCTAGAGACAATAGTTAAAAGGGAGAATTTGAAATATCTTGAAAGTGAAGGGTTAATCAATGATGCTCAACATGAATTTAGAAGAGGTAAATCATGTCTAACAAATTAACTAAAATTTCTAGATTTTGTAACAAAACAATTAGATAAGGAAGATGATGTAGATGTAATTTACTTGGATTTTAGCAAAGCTTTTGACGAGGTTCCACATAGAAGACTAGTTTGAATAATCGAGGGCTTTCGATATCTAGGACTGTATTAGGTTGGATAACTGAATTTCTGAGGGACGGGAAACGGAGGGTGGTGCTAAATCGAATGTAGTCGCATTGGAGGGACATTGTCAATGTGCTGCCTCAGGGATCGGCTCTGCAACTCGTATGTTCGACCACATCATAAGTTTTCTATAGGAGAGTGGTCCCCAAATTTGGGGCATGTTATCGACCTGTTAGAGTCAATGTAAATGAGAGCAGCATAGATGATACCTTCCTGGAGGCACTGTTGAAGTGTGCTTTCTTCTGGCCTTGTAACTATGGCTATGGCGCCAATGACCCTCAGTCGGTAGATGGGGCACGCAGTCAAAGAAATCAGGCAGTCGGCGCAACGGAATCCTTCTTTGTAAGAAAAGACTGTCTGGTAGTTTGGTACACGGTGAAATCTGACGTTGAAGGATGACCCTAAGTGGTCACAGCAACTCAATGTAATGCTTTGGGTTGCTTTGAGTGGTGACAACACCTCGAGTGTTTTGCTTGCTCGTTTTTGAAGACCCGGTATCGCAGTGATGGAGAGCAAAAGGAGCTGTATGGCTTTAGCTTTATTCGAAATACAAGATTTGCTCAGAATATCTGCTGATCTAGAGGTTACAAGGGTTTTATATAAGGTTTACATAGAGTAGGTGTGGATAATCTCCAAAGGGGTTTACCAATAGGACACTACTTAGGAGGAGCTATTGACTAATTTATTGGAAGTCTCCGAATCCTATAATACTTTGGAGGACTTTTCACAGTTTTTTTTAAGTGGGTCACCAATACTAACCTAAGAAGGGCAAGTCACTTTCCAACACTGCCTATTTATTTGCTACTTTTACGACCAGTGGGCGGGCATACTTTTTCTAACCTATCTTAGAAGTGGGTGACACCAGTGAACAGAGAAGGATTTTTTATTTCGTATAACAGATTCCTAAGTAAAACAATTTCATCAGTGTTTGTTTTGTTTTTTTGCTTACATGGCAGATTTTTGCAACAATATCATCGAAGGTGGAAAATCAATTATGGAGTTTGATAAACATGAGAAAATTGGATATAAGGAACAGCTTTTTGTTTCTGCAGTGTTTTGATGATGGATGCTTAGATGAGCGAATTCTGCTGTTGTATCATTTACGGTCGAAAAATCAATTACAAAGTTTTGGCACATATGAGAGAGTGGGATACAAAGAACAGCTGAGCTTTGAAAACAAATGTAAATTTTGTGAACTGCTAAGCGTTTAATTCGTATCTGTCTATCTAATTATATGCAAATGTATGGGGGTTTTTTTTCCTAAGTATAAAAGTGAGAGGTGGTCTTCCCGTTTCATCTAACTATGCTATAGTTACTTTCTTTGTTAAGGAACTTAACAGCAACTTGAATATGTAGATGGGCTGGGGGTGCTGAATGTGTTCTCCTTTGAAGGAGGATGTGTGAGAGAGGATGTGAATGAGCTATTTGAATTTTTTCGGGGGTAGATAAATTGGATAGGGGCGAATTCCTGGATCTGAAGGGTGATAATGGGGCTAGGACTCATCGCTTTAGGATTGAAAGGTAGCTGTGTTGGTCGGATTTGCGGAAATGTTTTTTCCTCAATGGAGTGGTGGATTTCTGGAGTGGATTGCCTCGGGAGGCTATGAGTGCTCCAAATTTAAATGTGTTCGGGGGCAGGTTGGATGACTGGATGGATAAAGAAGATTGTGGAGAGTTTTTATTTTTATGTTGGGTCAAATTTATATATTTTAATATTTATGTATATATTGTTGTATTTGGGGATGATGGATGATTCTTACAGCGCTTTTTGCTTGACTCTGATGACCTCTGATAGGCCCTTGTGGCTTTTGTCATCCGTTAAATTATGCTTTGTTATATTATGAGGCCAAAGTAAGCTGTGTTTCATTCAAAAATGGTGAAAGGTGATCTATAACTTCGTCCATTCAAGATAACTAGAGGACATGTGCTTTCCAATCCCACCAAAAAAAGAGTCAAAAGAGCTAAGCTGCTGATCCAACGGCGCTTTGATGACTCGTGACCTCAAGTGCTGTGGACAGAGGATAAGTTGTTCACTATTTAGGTCACTCACAACACACAGAATGATCGCGTTTGGACACAAAATAAAAATATGATTCCGGTTGAACAGCGGACATCATTCAGGAGACAGAATCCAGCTTTGTTAATGGTGTGGACGGGGATAATATCAGCAGACCCAAAACAACCTCTTATCTTTTTTGAATAGGTATAAAGATCAATCAACATATTTATTTAGACATGGGAAAGGAGAAAGTCATTCCCTGGGTAGATGCCACCATAGGAAATACCAGTATAACCATTTAAAAAGATGGAGCAACCTCATGCATAGCCCCCCCTCCCCCTCAACAGTTCTAGACTGGTGTGAAGCAAATTTTAAGCGTATTTTGGGGGGGTTGAAGGAGCTTTGGCCTCCAAGTTCGCCATATTAGAACCCTATGGACTTTGGTGTGTGGTCGATACTCGAGCAGAAGTCTTGTACCAAATCTCATCAAAGTGTCTAAGATTTTAAGTGTAAACTGGAAAATTGCATTAGGAAAATATCAGCTGAACTCATGCGTGCCATTTGCGGTCAGGTCATACCGAGACATTGAATGAGTTACATCATTTTGGAGCATACAATTTTTTCTTTCGTTCTAATCTATCCATTATGCAACATTGCATTGTGTTATGAAAATAATTGAATAAATATCAGTATACATTTAAGAGATAGGGAAGGAAAATAATGATCAGTGTCGATCCGGGGAGTAACTAATAAAAAGAAATAGGAAGTTGTGTAATAAAATAAATATTTTTAGAGTTTTTATTACCAAATTGAACTCTTTCTGAGGCCTTTTCTTAGCGTAGTCGACAGTTTAACGCGTGATGCGAACCATGGGATTTTATCTAGCGACTTACTACCTCCGATGTAGCTTAATTAACTTCGCTGTAATCGGAAGCGGTGTTTTCATTGGACTGTAACAGAGGCCTTTGACAAACAGAGAATGGAGAGAGAGTGTAAACACCAAAGAAGAGTGCGTGCAACCCAAGAGTACGATTCATTTAGACAAACTAATAATTTCGGCTTCTTACAGGAAAGAGGCCAATGGGCAAAGCAAAAAAAAACAAAAACTGAATCGAATGAAAAGTGAAAACGAAAATTTGGCCCAAATTACAGAGCTGGTTTCATCCTCGCCGGCTGGGCTGTCAAGGCATGAATCGCCTGCAGGAAACAGACAGACCTCGACATTTTTAGTTAAGCGGAGCTGCGGCAGCGAGGGGGGCGGGGGGACTTATTTATCATAATGATTTTACGTTCCATTTCCGTAATTTTAATCCTGAATTCGGTAATTATTAAAAGACACGTGGAATTTCAGAGGGGCCAAAATACTGAAAGTGATGTGAAGAGTTCTAAATGTATTCGTTGCTTGTCTTTTTAGGTTGAATTTCGTCTCGAAGGCGTTGCCATGATTTTGAATGAAGGGTGGAGACCACAGAGGTGATCTGTTTATGAGAGAATGAGAGAAAGAAAGAAAGACAGAGAGAGAGAGAGAGATCAAACTTCATATAATTAAAAAGTAAAGAGTTTTAATCTTAATGTGTTAATAATTAACTTGGTTCACTCTCGCTCTCTTGTTATCATAATAAGAATGGATAATTAATCTTCTGGGTTTTTCATCTAGTTCAAGAACTTATTTGTTACTTTTACCTGTTATTTTTGCAAATATTATTACTACCAGTACTACCTTTAATGGTGGTAAGTAGAAGCAATGTATGTGTTAAACGAACAAGAGATTTAAAAATTCTGCTTTACCATTTAGTCCTCCAGACGTCAAATAAGACCATGTCAGCAAACGTCATCCTTACATTAATAACCACCAGCTGCTAATATGATATTACCCTTAATCAGTAATTAAAGAACATCAGCGGTAAATATGACAAACAACAAAGTCATATACGAGTATGTGTTAGTAATTCAAAAGATTTTCAGTTCTACAAACATTCTTTATGTACATTTGCGCATTTATGAGCACGTGTGTGCGTGGGGATGATAGTAGCTCAAGTTGATTAGGGGGATAGAAGGGGACAGAGGAAGGAGGGCTGTGAGTCATGGGGAGAGCATCCGCGTCCCCCAATTTCGATCTTTCACCTTGACTCACCAAATTCCCAGGGATGCCAATCGATAGAGGGCGCGCGCGAGAAAACGGTGCCGTTCCAGCTTTCCCGCGCCCTCGCAATACACGCCTCCACCGCCAGGAGGGTGCCATTAGGCCTATACGCTAAGGGAACACCCGAAAGAAATGTTTATTTAGGTCCGTTCGTTGCAGGTAGAAATAAGATCATTTTTTTTCTCTCTCAAACTCCTATCGGCGTTAAGGACACATTTCCCATTAATATTGGGTTTCCGGTGGTCTTTTGTACTTGCTTCTTCCTCGAAGATGAGTTGAAACCTCATTTCCTTCTCAATAAACTCTTCCAAATCCTGTTTTGATTAGATGGAACAGATGGAAGACGCCTTTGGGGTAACGGCCGTGAGATGATGCTGCGTTGATCCCGGCGGGTCCTCTGGGCCAGCCATACTCCATCAGAAGTGAGTCATCGCGGCGCTGTGCTTTCACTTTCCGAAGAGGTTTCCAGAGGTCAAGCACCCGATTTGCCTTTATTTAAGAAGCAAATAAATATTAAATTAATTATAAAAACTGGATAGTGAAAACAACGGTTTGTTTTTGAGGGCAGGTAAATTTTTCTATTTCAATAAAGTAATTCTTCGACAATTTACTAAAAGAAATTGTTGGACAGATGTTCGCAGAAGTCGGTCGAGAAGAGAACAACTCAGTGGTCAAAGTCCCTAAAAAGAGATGTTTCACACTCATTTCTGCTTCCTTCCCCCCAACACTTCGATGCAAGAGGGAAAGGAAAAGCACAAAATACCCACTCCTAAGTTTTAAAAAGTAAACTTGTAAAAATAAAAGGTTAAAATCCCCTTTACATATTTGAAAATAACCAACAGGGGCAACTAAAGAGAGTAGTGAAGTTTGGAAAGTTAAAATTTATACAAGATTGAACCCGAATAGCCAAAAGTGGCAAGGGGAATATTGAAACGGTGGTTGTCAGACATGTAATGACTTCACTCCACTAGGTAGACAGCTGTATAAATAATATGATTGGTAGACAAACATGTTTTGTAAAACAAATTCGTCATCCACTGAAAGGAGTTCATTTCCCCCTACTCAGCAGGCTTTATGTGTATGAGCGGAACTAAGGAAGTTCAAGACGTGACACAAACTGTAACAAAGGTTATTTATTTCATTTCTTGACCTGCTTTGAAAAGAAAAGGGCCTTTTCAGACTCTAATGAGGTGCATTTTGGTGTACGAAGGATTACTTAGTGGTATGTACCACAATGTTCATTATCTTAATCGAGTTTCAGTTTTGGAACGTTTTGTGAATGCCTGAAAGATAGGAATCTGTTCTTGACTGCTCAACAATATTTTTGTAAAGGAAATTGTTGATCCAAAAAGGCATTTGAAATTTTTCAGGAGTTTTAAACGCAGTTTTAACATATGCCGTTTTAAGTATTTGCCAAATTTAAAAAGAAACTTAAACAATTCAATAAGATAATGATAAAACAGACCGGCAACAAAGTCATTAAAAGGTTAGTTAACTTTTGAATTGATTTTTTTTTTCATTTTAAGCTGAGCAAATGCATATACTGTATCTAATTAAAATTTTATGAATGCGGCCTTCAACACAGGAAAGTGCCCCACCCTTCGTTCAGACATTGTAGAACTGAACGAACTGAACTTGGCGATGGTAATTGATGCAGTTCAGTGATTTTGCAAGCAGCTCTATTTGCTGTAAAGAGAGATCTGTTAAGGAACTGGTGAAAGTGGAGAAGATGAAATGTATGGAAGATACGGATGAAAATGCTGTCGTTGGGGACTATAGGGCACGCAATCCTTCAGATGTTAGCTTTAGCATGGTTGCCCATGCCCACACCTGACACTTCCTTGCAGGTGCAGAATCGAGGAAAATCAAACTCGACAGAGGTCACACTTCTGCTATTTGAGAGAGGTCACACTTCTTCCATATGACACAGGTCACACTTCTGCCATATGACAGAGGTCACACTTCTGTCATGTGACAGAGGTCACCCCTCTGCCATTTGACAGAGGTCATCCTTCCTCCATTTGATAGAAGTCACACTTCTGCCATTTAACAAAAATAACCCCTATGTCATTTGGCATAGGTCATAGGTCTGCCATTTGACAGAGGTCACAGTTCTGCCATTTAACAAAAGTACCCCTATGTCATTTGCCATAGGTCATAAGTCTGCCATTTGAAAGAGGTTAGACTTCTGCCATTTAACAGAGGTCATACATCTGCCATTTGGCATGGTTTACACTTCTGCCACTTGACAAGGTTCATACTTTTGCCATTTAACATAAGTAACCCTTGTGCCATTTGACAGATGTGACACGCTTGCCATTTAACAGAGGTTACAATCTGCCATTTTGAAAGAAGTAACCGTTATGCCATTTGATTTATGTCACATTTCTGCCATTTGGCACGGGTCACACTTCTTCCATTTGACAGAGGTCATACTTATGCCATTTTGCTAAATTTAATATGGCATTGAGAAGGCGCCAGATGTCCGCGCCTGGCTACCGGTTTCGAGTCCCTGCTTGAAGGGTCACAAGAAAGTTTATGGCCTCCCAGAGAACTGTCGCTACTCAGGCGGTGCGTCGAGTTTGAGGCATACGCTTGACAGCTCCGTTCACATAGGTCGCCTACGCATAACCAATCACATCTCTTCCTCTATCCTCTCTTTGCACATACAACACACCACTCTTCCGCCCCGGAACCTGCCAAAGGGGTTTACATATCCACACTCACCTGACACGAAACGGGTGGCCTTCACTTTGGGTACAAATGGTTCCCTGCTCCCTGGTTGGTAGCAAAGCACTATTCTACCCCTATTCCTGCCCCCTCTCCCCTCCCAACGAAGATAGGGTCTTGCTGCTCACGAACTTACCAGGGATCGTCATTATGATATTTATGCCTATTTCATGATACGGGAGAGGCACCTCGTTTAAGATTAACCTCTGTACTGGGGAGGGGGCGTAGAAAACCTCCGAAAATAAGGTATTGATGATTTTGAATCATGAAACGATTCGATTAAAAAAATCTTGGAACTACCAACGATTTTCGAATGAAAATGACTTGTTAATTTAATCTTGGTACCTCCCCGCCCCCTCCCTCCTCAACAGGTGCGCCACCCTTTAACTAGCGATAGTTTGGAACTAAGGACCGAAAGTATAAAGGACCCCCTAATGCTTGGACGACCTCCGCGTCATTCATGGATTTAGATTTTACGCAGGAGCGCCTCAGCTTTGTACCATACCAAGGACAAGTCCTGTGATAGTCGGGCTCCCCACTCGGACAGGGCTTTTCAACCACTTTGATTAGCGAATGGTAGAACGAATAGTTATGCCAAACGGGGTGAAGCTTATTTTTCAGTTATTATTATTATTGAGTTATTATTATTATTAAGTTATTATCATGATTAAGTTATTATTATTATTTTTATTATTAAGTTATTATTAATAATATTATTGTTATTATCATTATTAAGGACGTGTGTGGATTTTACTGGTGTGCATTACGGCTGTTTCATTATAATTTGATTGTCCGATTACGAGTGATTGTGTGCGCGTAGGAATCCTTTTTGTGTCCCACAACAAAGCAATGAGCCATTGTCAATTCATCCAATTGCAGCCCCACAATGGCACAATGCAGCTGCCCCCCACGGATGTGATAGCCTCGCACGGCGGCCTTCGTGCCTCTATGGCTCCTTGAAACAATAAAGAAGATCACGGATTCCAATTCGAACGGGATGGTCGCTTCGGCGGTCCTTGCCACACTCTTGAGTTAGCGGGCTAGGGAAAGGGTAGTACCCGAAAATAAAGAACGGAAACCAACGATTACTTCTCCGCCAGAGTTTCTGGAGGGGAGGTTCATAAAGAAAGAGGCAAAGTAAAGAGAAGCGAAAACTTGTGGAAGGTACATAAGCAAGTAAACTACTGGTGCTATAAACCGAGGGGGGGACAACTTTAAAAGTTTGATTAGGTGGAAAAGGTCTGACGTCCTCTTTCGTCTGTAATCAGGGTATATCCGATGGAAAGAACAGAGGGGAAATAAATGGAAAGAAACACAATAGAATAATTGCAAAAAAAAGAGATCATGAACGAAAAATAAGTATAGCAAACACTCACCCCGAATGTTGGGGCCAAGACGGAATAGGGGAGAAGAACGGGAATAAAAAAAAAGACGAATTTTTCCCTCCATACGCGAGAGAGGTATGCTTTTTACATTATTTACCCCCTCCCCCTCCTTTCCAGGTGCATCCAAGAAAGAAAGAAGAAGCAAAAACAAATGACAGCGCATTGTGAGAGTCTGCCAGAAGGGTAAAACCGAGTGACAGAACAAAATCCTGTTGCCGATTATCCGGACCCGCGGGACGAGACGCGCCCTCCTCTTCTAGCGAGCCTCGCATTGCATGTAGTCCCTTCTGCTCTCGGTGTCACTCCTGAGCGGCTCTGACACACATTCACTTAACCTTGTACCATTTAAGGACATAAGGGCACCGGTCATCCCTTTGTGAATCTAATTAAGGACTGCAGAAGGACTCGTTCACACTCTCAGCATCTCGTTTGAGCCACACCAATTTATTTAGGGGAAATGTTTTTTTTTACGAGTTGCCAACGTCTTTTTTTTTAGTCCAGCCATTCGGAGACGAGTGTGGTGGTTTACTTTTACTTTTGCATGGTAGGTTGACTCTACAGCGTTCGACAAACACCAAATCTTTTTTTACCATACGGTCAATCCAATGAAGTCTGGAGACCTTTTATGTATTTTTGCCCATCGGTGTTTATCAGATCCTTCTGATCTATCTTTTTTTATCTCTCCGTTATTCCCACCCTCTGTCAAGATCTGGAGATTTGGGAGATGAGGATCCCTTAGTTTAGTTAATGGACGGAGCTGGAATTTTTGTATTGATCGGAAAGGGCTGCTAATATACGGGGGCAGTGAAGAAAAGTCACACAAAAAAGAAATAGGACATGATGGAAGAAAAAAATTCCAATGACTAAGAAATGCCATTGCAAACCTTGTCCTAAACTGTAGGGACGAAGGAGTCCTTTAAAAACCTGCAGGGACGAGTCTGCAAAAGGAGCAGGTCAGATTTAATTAGAGCGTCCTTGCCGGGTAAAAACAAGAACTGGACTTGTCTTGGGGGCGTTTAATCTCAAAAGAACCCTTAATTTCCTTTGTCTTGGTTGTGGAAAAAGCCAATGGCTGCACGAATTACCATACTAGCGTTAATCTCATCTGGCCATCCATTTCTCTTTTCGGACTAGAGGCCGAAATAATGAGAGCGAAGAACTTCGAATAAACAGCACTATAGGAGCGAGAAAACGGTACTGTTAGGTGACTTAGACGAGTTTTTACAAAGGACTCCCCTTCCCCCCTTGCTACCTCTACCTTTCTTATGTAGCAAAAGGGCAAGGTGGAAGGGGCAAAGAAATATCGGTTCTCTCCGAAGCTACCAAATTCCTGGTTCCAGTGAAAATGCCTCGTTAAACTCAAGAAAAAGAGCAGATAAGTGAGAGAGCGTTTTTGCTCTTTGGTGAAACCTAAACGTTCAGTAAAAGGAAAAATACGAACTTTAATTTGGGAGAAAGGAAGGGAAAACAAATTGTATTTATGATATTTATCATACAGGGAAGGGGAATTAAAACAAGAAGCACAAAGAGGTCTAACGAAAGAAAAAATGTTAATGAGAACAAATGAACGCCACCGAATACAATGGACCTATCTCAATCTCAAATTGTGAGAGGGAGAAGGGTGCTTTGTAATCCTTTAAGAACAAACTTTTATAAAAAAAAAGAGAATGCGATTTCAATGGCAAATAAAAACTTGGCCCTCGAATTGGTAGAGCCGAAAACGAAAAAGGGAAAGGATGAAAATACTTTTCAATAGAAAGTTGTCTCGAGAGGAGAGAGAGGACCCCATTAAAAATACTGGTGTGACTAGATCTCTCTCTCTCTCTCTCTCTCTCTCTCTCTCTCTCTCTCTCTCTCTCTCTCTCTACCGTCTCGGGCGTCCTATTTAATTATTGTTTATTACAATAAAGATAAATGCTCGTTGCTTCTGTTTAACAGCACTGCATTTCGAAAGCTGAAGTTGGAGGGTAAGAGTTGAGGTCATTACTTAGTGTTTGGAAGAAGAGTGGTAGAAAAAACTCAGGTTTAAGCGATCGAATTTGACATCTGCCACGACGTTGGCTTCAATTCGGTTAAAACTTTATTTTCTGACCACAGCATTTGGCATTATTATTGGCATTAGTGTTGTTATTATTAGTAGTAATTATTTCACCTTGTCCCTCGTGTTACAATGCTTTAAATATTTATAGCATTGCGCAGTTCTGTTTTATAGATTTTTCGGGGGAAAGGAGAGATTGTTTTATCTTTTTTACACCTCTTTCGTTTTCTCTTATTCCTCTTTAATTGATATTTTGCCAGATCTTCACAACGAATCCAAAATCTTACATCAGATCCCTCTTTTTTTTCCTTTCGTGACTCTCGTTTGAACTCATCATCATCATCATCATCGTCATCACTTAACCATGATCAACGCCCAGGGAGACGAATCAATGCTACAAATAAAACCTGGTGAACCATCTCACCTTTCCGACCCTAGTGCCTAGGGAAAAACTAGTGCCCTGTCTCTCTCTGGTCGTCTTTTGCACCAATTTTTAAATCTCATGATAATTTCCGCGCCTGCTTAGACACAACAAAGGATGAAAGAGGGTGTTAAACGTTCTAAAAAACCCCGCATAATTTGAAAATTACGCGCACGTAAAAAAAACTAGCGGACTGAACGAGGGAATTTGTACTCACTGGTAAAAAAATGAGGGGTTAAGGACAAACATGGAGAATGTGAGTGTGATATAAAAGACGAAAAAAGGGTCAAAGATAACATATTACAATACCAAATCTCTCCAACGCGGATGGACGAATGGAGACCATGAAAATAGACCCTATTTTGTTTTTCCAAGACATAAGAAGGCTTATTTGGCACGAGGAATATATGCCTTATTTTGCTGCAGTGGAGGAGGCGGTTAATGAAGAGACCTCCCTAATGGATATGTGAGAGGACCCTCCAAGGTGGCTCCGTCATTCTCTCTCTCTCTCTCTCTCTCTCTCTCTCTCTCTCTCTCTCTCTCTCTCTCTCTCTCTCTCAAGGAGAAATAGAAAAAAAGATCACTGATCTAAAGACGAATAAGTCCTCTGGCCTAGATGGGTTTCTATCTAAATTGTTGAAAGAAGTGCGCGATGATGTGTCACGACATATGAGCATAATCTTCAACATTTCAATCCAGACCGGATGCGTTCCTAGAGACTGGCGTGAAGCGGAGGTGACTCCTATCTTCAAGAAAGGAGACCCTAGCCAGCCGTCGAACTACTGACCTAATAACTTAACCTCAATAGTCAGTAAATTCATGGAAAGCATCATGGTGCGCAAAATGACGTCATATTTAGAATAAAACTTGCGATTGACGAGTTCCTAGCACGGCTTCCGAAGGCACGGTCATACCTAACGAATCTTGTGGAATTCTTCCACTTCGTTTTTAGTAAGAACGACAAGGATAAGGTGGTGGATGTTATCTATTTAGACTTTCAAAAAGCCTTCGATAAGGTACCACAACGCCGCCTCATCCAGAAAGTGCGTGCGGTGGGCATAGACGGAAATGTAGCAAGCTGGATAGAGAACTGGCTAAGCGGCAGACGGCAGCGGTTGGTGTTGAATGGACAGGCTTCTGAGTGGGTGTCGTTACTGCCGGTGTTTCTCAAGGTTCTATCCTGGGATCACTACTGTTCATCATCTACGTCAATGACATGAACGGTGGGTGACATGGGTGTGAAGATTTCTAAATTTGCCGATGACACCAAGCTTGGCATGAACGGCCCAAAGGAAGGAAAGATGATCCTCGGAAGATTGGGGAGTGGTCGGACACGTGGCAAATGCCTTTTAACGTGAACATTTACAAAGTGATGCATATCGGCCACCGAAACCCCCAATCTCATTATATCATTAAAGGGCACTGTTCTTTAATCCACCAACACTGAGAAGGACTTGGGTGTAACTATCACTAGTGATCTCAAGTTCTCGAGGCAGTGTATTGAGGAGGAGAAGAAAGCCCAAAGAATGTTAGGTTATATAAAGCAACAGTTTGGATATCGGAACAAGGAGATAGTACTGTGTTTGTATAACTAACTCCCTTTTCCGACCGCACCTGGAGTATGCCGTACAATTTTGGGTCCTTCGCTTCGAAAGAACATCGCAAGATTAGAACGTGTGCAAGTCAGGGCAACCAAACTGATTCCCTCTATCAGACACAAGAGTTACAAAGATAGATTACAGAAATTAGACTTGTTCTCGCTGGAGACCCAGAGACTGCGTGGTCAGCTTATCGAAGTGTTCAAAATACTTCGAGCCTTCGACATTGTATACTACAGGGATATTTTCCAGCTTAGCCAGACCAGAACAAGAAACCACGGCTACAAACCTGAACTGAAGCGTTACTAGCGTGATCTGTGTGAGAAATCTATCACATATAGCATCTGCGGCACTTGGAACGCACTTCCAGTGGAAGTTGTCAACAGCAATTCTGTTGAACAGTTCAAGTCGAGACTAGACAAAGCCTTGAAAAATAGCCGCTTGGAGACTTGAAGCTTGGCGCGAGTGCTTTTCTAGAGCGTCAATCTGACTCTTTAGAGGACTGCGCCTGTTCAAGTGTTCACTTAAAGGTATCCTCTTTGAATGGATCGTAAGTTCTACTAGGGTACCCCTTTTTTCCTTGTTACTCTTTGTTATTCTCTCTCTCTCTCTCGCTCTCTCTCTCTCTCTACAACCACCTTGTCGTCGGTGAGAGAGCTTGCGCGATCTGTTTGAGTTCGGCTAGCTAAGTTGGAGAACTTTTAGTCTATCAGGGTCACCCATGCCAGTGAGGGAGCTTTAGTAGGATCCACACAAAAACTTGTCAAAATTTTCTACTACTTCTTTGATGCATCTCCTAGCATCCCCCTATTAGCTTTATTGATTCTGTTAGCGTTAAGTTTCACCACCGTTCCTCAACTGTCAAAAAAAAC
Organism: Ceratothoa steindachneri; assembly: GCA_963969495.1. NCBI lineage: Eukaryota > Metazoa > Arthropoda > Malacostraca > Isopoda > Cymothoidae > Ceratothoa > Ceratothoa steindachneri. The sequence goes on along the minus strand of OZ018322.1, from coordinate 172,445,745 downwards.
ACCCATCTATTATACATAAGTTGTTTTCTTATAAGGACCTCACCAGCTACCTTATGCCGCGTGAGAAGAGAGGCTTTGAAATCTCTATAAATAACGCCTTGGAGCACTCATAGGTTCCAAGAGACTGAGATCGAAGGGATCTCAGGCGTTTGGGGTACGATTAATGGAGAAATGCTAAGTACCCCTTAGAAGCTTTCTCCTAACGTGTAATGGCCTAATCAGACCCTGTGAGCGTTACTTGGTAATCAAAGGCTCAACTGCTCCTTGGTGAGAGACTTTTTGTGCCTTGCTGGTTGCCAGATCAGCAAACGATCTCGGATTAAGTTGTGGGCACTTAGCTTTACTATTTGCTTTAAGTCTGGCCGTTTTGGGTTGATTAGTAGGGATGAGTAGGAAGGCAGTTACACATCAAGCACCCCTGTCGAAAAATCAGAGAACCAGATTACCTGGGGCTCTTGTGCTGCTCAGTTGCGAGGTGCGGCACGATTGGGGACGTCCGGTCCAGGGGAGACCTTAGAGTTGGTGTGCTTGGTCAAAAGTGTTTCTGTTGGCCGAACGACCGAAAACCTCCTGAAAATAGGCGGATGTGGCTTGTGCGAGAGAAAATCACACAAAAAAACCTTTTATGCATATGGTCGGACGTTAAAGTAATTAAGATGGCAAAGAAGAATGGTTCTCAGTTTCGCAAACTAACATGCGGGAGATGCAAAGTCTACAGATGGAGCGAAAACTTCGGTGGCCGGAGTTGCAAGGAGCTCACTGACGCTGTTAGTGTCTGTGACTTCTGCGAGCTCGAGGCACGTTTGGGAGAGCGCATTGACCAATTGAAAGAGGAGAACTTCCTTCTCAAAAGGGAGGTTCACCTCTTGAAATCGGAGAGGTGTAAGTGCCTAGGAGACTCCAAATGGATAAAGACAACCAGCGTCCTAGAGCAGGAGTCTTCTGCTGCAGGACTGCTGGCTCAACGAGCCAAAAAGAAGAAAAGAAAGAGGAAGAAGGGAAAGAAGAAAGAATAATATAAAGTAGAAAGAGAAGAAGAGAAAGTAGAAACAGAAGTAGAGAACGTAAAAACAGAAGAAGAGAAGCCAAAAGAAGATAAGAAAAGAAGAAGAACAAGAAAAAAAAGAGAAATATAGAGAAGAAATAGGAAACTGACAAGTCGCTCCCGAAAGGGAAAACTCTGTCTTCTACAGCTACATGTGCGAGGGTCATCCTTATTGGTGATTTTCAAGCACGTGACCTGCAACCCCTGCTAGCGGCTCACCTTTGCACCAGTGTGAAGGTAAGCTGCCTGCCTGGACGGGAAAACGCCCGAATTAGAGTAGAGGCAGAGAAATCTGAGATTTCTGAGAGTTCGGTCGTTGCCCTGTTGGTAAGTGTGCAACGACCTCTACCTGAGAGGAGGAAAGGTAGTTAGGCCATACACATAATATTCTTGAGACAGTGATGGGAGCTGTGGACGACTGTGGGTTGAAAACCCGCAGATGTCTTGTGGTCGGGATGCTCCCGAGAAGAGGTCAACCCGGAGCGCTCACTCGAGGAACGTCTCTTTGAGCCGAGGACTGGCAGATCTTTGCACGGCGGAGGGCGTCTTCTTTGTGGACCTTTACCGCACCTTTTATGGGGCACCTTTCATTTAAAGGAAAGGCTGTACTCTGTAACATGATTCAGGATGTCGTAGAGCGGACCCAAAGAAGTGTCAGGCCCAGAGTGAAGGCGGAGGTGTGCCAGTACGCCCGTGTCACTCCTGGAACTACCTACTCGGCGGTCGCTAGAAAGTGTGCCACTACGCCACCAACAGTAAATGGAGAGACAAATAAGATCCCTACATTCAGGGACTCCCTGAAAGTTCTTCTGTTTAATGCGCGGTTAATCAGGAACAAGTTTCTTAAACTTCGTGGCCTCGTAGCGACGGAAGAACCTGAAGTGGTAGCCATAACAGAGTCGTGGATAAAAAACTCAAACCGAGATTTTGAAGGTGAATTCACGGTTCCCAGTTATCAACTCTTCCAAAAGGATAGGCCAGACAGAAAGGGTGGCGGTGTAATGTTGTATGTTAAGGATACATTCAAAACGATGAATTGCACATTATATCCGACCACGAGCTACTAGGTGTAGACCTAGAGATAGGTCTTGCCAGATACAGGACCCTGCTGCTTTATAGACCCCCTGCCGAACTCGTTGAGGAGGACAGGGTTCTGTACCGGCTGTTGGGTGAACTTGTCGAAGATAAAGTGTGTATCATCATAGGAAACTTCAACACTCAAGTTGAATGGGAAACCAGAGAACCCTGTGGCGAGAACGCACTGCTCCTATGAGAGGCAATAATATTCTCGACTTGGTTTTCAACTCTGAGAATGACATCGTTGAGGGGCTCTCTGTAGGCGAGGAGCTTCGTGGCAGTGACCACCGACTAGTTAGATATGTAGTCAAGGTCCCCAAGGTAGAGTTAGCGACTCATGAATCGAGGAACCTTGATTTGAGAAGAGTAGACTTTGCAAGTCTTCGTGCTCGATTGCCTGATGTAAGGTTAGAAGGGTGTGATAATGTTGAAGATTTGTGGAATAGTTTCAGAACTACGTTCATGGGTCTTCAATCACGATTTATCTCTGTGAAAAGCTTGCGTCAGTCTTCTTTTTAACCAATGTGGTATAATCGAGAATTCACAACTGCTGAGGGAGAAGAGAACTGTGTACCGGCAGTCAAAGATTTCTGGTGATTTCTTCGATGAGTATCGTAGGGTGGCTAGGAGCGTGAAGTTCACCATAAGGGCGGAAAAGCGTGCCGAGAAACTCCGAGTGGCGAGACTTTGCAAAGAGAATCCCAAGGAGTTCTTTGGTTATGTAAACAGCCATAAACCAATCCGCCGCAAGATTGGCACTTTGGTGAATGAGGAGGGTGCATTAAAGCACTCAGATGTAGAAAATGCAAATTTCCTGAACAACTACTTCTCTTCAGTCGTCCCATCCCTCAACCCATGGACTCTTACTTGGGTGAGAAGCTGGAGTAAATGGAGTTCACCCAAAGCAAAGTAGAAAAAAAATCAATGATCTAAAGAGGAATAAGTCCCCTGGCCCGGACGGGTTTAAACCTAAAGTGTTGAAAGAAGTGCGTGATGATGTGTCACGACATCTGGGCACACTTTTCAACATGTCAATCCAGACTGGATGCGTTCCTACAGACTGGCATGAGGCGAGGGTGACTCCTATCTTGATAAAAGGGGACTCTAGACAACCATAGAACTACCGACAGATTAGTTTAACTTCGATAGTTTTTAAACTCATGGAAAGCATCATGGTAGACAAAATAACGTCATATTTAGAGTCAAACTTGCTATTGAGGAGTTCCCAGCACGGGTTCCGAAAGCAACGGTCATGCCTGACGAATCTTGTGGAATTCTTCCACTTCGTTTTCAGTGAGCACGATCGAGATAAGGCGGTGGGTGAAATCGACTTAGATTTACAGAAAACCTTTGATAAGGTACCACACCGCCGCCTTCTCCTGAAAGTGCGCGCTCTGTGCATAGACGGAAACGTAGCAGGTTGGATAGAGAACTGGCTAAGTGGCAGGCAGCAACGGGTGGTGTTGAATGGACAGGCTTCTGAGTGGGTGCCCGTTATTAGCGGTGTTCCTCAAGGTTCTGTCCTGGGACCACGACTGTTCATCATCTATGTTAACGACATGGATGGTGACATAGTTGCGAAGATGTCTAAATTTGCCGATGATACCAAGCTTGGTATGAATGTCGCAAAGGAAGGAAATACTGCCCGCCTACAAGAAGATCTTCAGAAGATTGGGGAGAGGTCGGACACGTGACAAATGCCTTTTAACGTGAATAAATGCAAGGTGATGCATATCGGCTACCGAAACCCCTAATCGCAGTATGTCCTTAAGGGCACTGCTTTTGAAAGCACTGATACTGAGAAGGACTTGGGTGTAACTATCACTAGTGAACTCAAGTTCTCGAAGCAGTGTATTGAGGCGGGGAAGAAAGCCCAAAGGATGTTAGGCTACATAAAGCGACAGTTTGGATATCGGAACAAGGCGATTGTACTTTGTTTGTACAGCTCCCTTGTCCTGCCGCACTTGGTGTATACTGTAGAATTTTGGAGTCCTTTGTTTCGAAAGGACATTACGAGATTGGAACTTGTGCAAGCCTGTGCAACCAAACTGATTCCCTCTATCAGACACAAGAGTTATGAAGATAGATTACAGAAATTAGATTTGTTCTCGTTGAATACCCCGAGGCTGCGTGGTCAGCTTATCGAAGTGTTTAAAATGTTTCGAGGCTTCGACAATGTAGACTACAAGGATAATTTTTAGCTTAGCGAGAACAGAACCAGAAACCATGGCTACAAACTTGAGCTCAAGCGTTACCACCGTGATCTGTGACGATGTTTTTCACATACAGCATCTGTGGTACATGGAACGCACTGCCAGTGGAAGTTGTCAACAGCAAGACTGTTGAGCAGTTCAAGTCGCGTCTAGACAAAGTCTTATAAAGTAGACGTTTGAGCACACAACCTTTGTGTGAGTGTTCTTCGAGGGCGTCAATTGACACTATTGAAGACTGAAACTGTTACGCCAAAGGTACCCGCTGTGAATGGACCATATTTCTACTAGGGTACCTCTTTCCCTTGTAGCTCCTTGTAACTCTCTCTCTCTCTCACACTCTCTCAATGGGTGATCGTTATTAGCGAGGTTCCTCAAGGTTCTGTCCTGGAACCAGTACTGTTCATCATCTACGGCATCGACATGGACGGTGACATGGTTACGAAGATTTCTAAATTTACCGATGATATCAAGCTTGTTATGAATGTCGCAAAGGAAGGAAATACTGCCCACCTTCAAGATGATGTTCGGAAGATTGGGAGAGGTCGGACACCTGGCAAATGTCTTTTAACGTGAACAAATGCAAAGTGATGCATATCGGCTACCGAAACCCCCAATCTCAGTATATCCTTAAGGGTACTGCTTTTGAATCCACCGACACTGAGAAGGACTAGTGATCTCAAGTTCTCGAGTCAGTGTATTGATGCGGAGAAGAAAGCCCAAAGAATGTTAGGTTATATAAAGCGACAGTTTGGATATCGGAATAAGGAGATATTACCATGTTTGTATAACTAACTCCCTTGTCCGACCGCACCTTGAGTATGCCGTACAATTTTGTAGTCCTTCTCTCCGAAAGGATATCGCAAGATTAGAACGTGTGCAAGCCAGGGCAACCAAACTGATTCCCTTTATCAGACACAAGAGTTACGAAGATAAATTACGGGAATTAGACTTGTTCTCGCTGGAGACCGGGAGACTGTGTGGTCAGCTTATCAAAGTGTTCAAAATACTTCGAGGCCTCGACATTGCAGACTACAGGGATATTTTCCAGCTTAGCCAGAGCAGAACAAGAAATTATGGCTACAAACCTGAACTGAAGCGTTACTAGCGTGATCTGTGTGAGAAATCTTTCACATATAGCATCTGCGGCACTTGGAACGCACTTCCAGTGGAAGTTGTCCACAACAATTCTGTTGAACAGTTCAAGTCGAGACTAGGCTAAGACTTGAAAAATAGCCGCTTGGAGACTTGAAGCTTGGCGCGAGTGCTCTCCTAGAGCGTAAATATGACTCTTTAGAGGACTGCGCTTGCACAAGTGTTGACTCAAAGGTACCCTCTTTGAATGGATTATAAGGGCTACTAGTGTACCTCATTTCCTTGTTACTCCTTTAAACTCTCTATCTGCACTGATTGTGTCCTTAAAGGCGAAGTGCAAGAGCTGAAGGATCTATATAGATCATCTGAGGAAAAATATAAAACACTGGAGAGAAAGCTGCAAAACCTAGAGTATGAACACGCGCTTCAGCCTCGCCATCTCAAGAACAGGATTGCGGAGTTTTTCTCAAGACTAGAGGTCCAGTCGGCTCACGATGTATCTCGCAACGATGTTAGTGGATCCGCCGACGAGACCCTTGCCCAAGAAGCGAGCACTGCATCGGCAGTGCCACACCAGCTTTCCTTGATCCAGAGTTGGAGTCAGCTGATGCGGGTCTGGCTCAATGCGCAAAAAAGAAGAGAAAGAAGAAGAAAGGAAAGAAAAAATAAGAAAAAGTAAAAACATAAGAAGAGAAAGCAGAAACAGAAGTAAAACCAGAGGAAAGTAGGAAAAAAGAAGAAAAATATGGATAAGAAAGAGGAAACAGAGAAGTCGCTTTCAAAAGGGAAGACGCTGTCATCTGCAGCCAAATGTGCGAGAGTTATCCTTATCGTTGATTCTCAATCAATGGATCTGCAACCCATGCTAGCGGCCCGCCTCTGCACCAGTGTGAGAGTAAGCTGCCTTCCAGGACGTGGGAACCACCAGAGAAGAGTTGAGGCGGACAAATCTCAGATTTCTGAGAGTTCAGTCGTTGCCCCGATGGTAAGTGGCAAGGAGCTCTGCCTCAGAGGAGGTAGAGTAGGCCCTACATGCCAGATCCTCCAGACGGTTATAGGGGCTGTGGATGACTGTGGGTTGAAAACCTGGAGACGTGTTGTGCTCGGGTTGCTCCCGAGAAGAGGTCCAAGCCGGATCGCTCACTCGAGGCACGTCTCTGAACCGACGACTAGCAGATTTATGTACAGCAGAAGGGGTGTTTTTTTGTCGAACTCTACCCAATCTTTTATGTTAGGAACGATCTCTATCAAAGGGATGGGCTGCACCTTCCCTTTAAAGGAAAGGCTGTACTCTCAAACCTGATAAAAGATGTCGTAGAGCGGACTCAAAGGACGGTCCGGCCCAAAGTGAGGGCGGACGTGCTCCAGTATGCCAAAGTCACCCCTGGAACGATCTTCGCGGAGGTTGCTAAAAAGGGCGGCACCACATGACCAAAAGAGAATAAAGAGACAAATAAGAGAGGAAACGAAAGAGCGTAGTGAGGCCCACATTCGGGGACTCCCTGAAAGTTCTTCTGTTTAATGCGAGGTAAATAAGAAACAAGTTTCTTGAACTTCGTGGCCTCCTAGCGACCGAAGAACCTGAAATGGTGGCCATGACAAAGTTGTAGGTAAAAACGTCAAACTGAGATTCTGAGGGTGAATTCACGATTCCCGGTTACCGACTATTCCAAAAAGATAGGCCAGGCAGAGTGGCGGTGTGATGTATGTAAAGGATACACTAAAATCGACGAACTGCAACATTGCATCCGAACACGAGCTACTATGTATGAGTTGACAATAGATATAGGTCCTGCCAGATACAGGACCCTGCTGCTTTACAGACCCCCTGCCCAACTCGTTGAAAAAGACAGAGATTTGTACCGGCTACTGGGTTAACTTGTTTAAGTCAGTGTGTGTATCCCCATGGGTGATTTCAATACCCGAGTTCACTGGCAAACCAGAGAATCCTGTGGCGAGAACGCACTACTCCTGGAGTTTGCGAACAACAAGTTCCTAACTCAATGGGTGAGAGAGCCGACGAGAGGGAATAATACCCTCGACTTGGTTTTCACCTCTGAGGATGACATCGTTGAGGTTCTCTCTGTAGGTGAAGAGTTCGGTGGCAGTGATCACCGACTACTCAGATTTATAGTCAAGGTCCCCAAGGTAGAGTTTGCGACTAGTAAATCGAGGAAACTTGATTTGAGAAGAGCAGATTTTGCATGTCTTCGTGCTGGATTGACCTATGCGAGGCTAGAGGTGGGCAAGGATGTTGAAGATTCGTGGAATAGATTCAAAACTACGTTCATTAGTCTTCAATCGCGATTCATCCCTTTGAAAAACCTTCGTAGGTCTTCTGTTCAACCAAAGTGGTTTAATCGAAAAATTGTTCAACTGCTGAGGAAGAAGAGAACGCTGTAACAACAGTCAAAGATTTCTGGAGACTTTGAGGACTACCGTAGGCTAGCTAGGAGAGTGAAGTCCAGCATAAGGGCGGCAAAGCGTCCCGAGGAGCTCTGAGTGGCCAGACATTTCAAGGAGAATCTCAAGGAGTTCTTTGGTTATGTAAACAGCCGTAAACCAATCCATCGCACGATTAGCCTTTTAGTGAACGAAGTGGGGGTCATTAAAGTACTCAGATGCAAAAAAAGGCTAACCTCCTGAAAGATTACTTCTTTTTAGTGTTTACTGAAGCATGTGATCCCATCCCCCAGCCCACGGATTCTTACTTGGGGGGAAAAGCTGGAGGAAATGGACTTCACCCAAGGAGAAATAGAAAAAGAGATCACTAATTTAAAGATGAATAGGTCCCCTGGCCCGGACGTGTTTCTACCTAAAGTGTTGAAAGAAGTGCGCGATGAAGTGTCACGACATCTAAAGTCTAATCTTAAACATGTCAATCCGGACCAGATGCTTTCCTAGAGACTGGCGTGAAGCGGAGGTGACTCCTATCTTCAAGAAAGGAGATCCTAGCCAGCCGTCGAACTACCGACTTAACCTCAATAGTCGGTAAACTCATGGAAAGCATCGTGGTAGACAAAATAACGTCATATTTAGAGTCAAACTTGCGTTTGAGGTGTTCCAAGCACGGCTTCCGAAGGCACGGTCATGCCTGACGAATCTTGTGGAATTCTTCCACTTCGTTTTCAGTGAGCACGATCGAGATAAGGCGATGGATGTTATCTACTTAGACTTTCAAAAAGTCTTCGATAAGGTACCACACCGCCGCCAACTCCGGAAAGTGCGCGCGGTAAGCATAGACGGAAATGTAGCAAGCTCGATAGAGAACTGGCTAAGTGGCAGACGGCAACAGTTGGTGTTGAATGGACAGGCTTGGCTTCTGAGTGGGTGCCCGTTATTAGCGGTGTTCCTCAAGGTTCTGTCCTGGGACCACTACTGTTTATCATCTACATCAACGACATGGACGGTGACATGATTGCGAATATTTCTAAATTTGCCGATGATACCAAGCTTGGTATGAACTCTGTTGAACAATTCAAGTCGAGACTAGACAAAGTCTTGAAAAATAGCCGTTTGGAGACTTGAAGCGTCAATCTGACCCTTTAGAGGACTGCGCCTGCTAGAGTGTTCACCCAAAGGTACCCTCTTTGAATGGATCGTAAGGTCTACTAGGTTACCTTTTTTCCTTGTTACTCCTTGTTACACACACACTCTCTCTCTGTTTGGCTTGGCAAGTACATGAGAAAGTGCATTACTGCAGCAGAAAAAAAGTCCCTACAGTATACTACCCATCTTTTGGCTATTGTGTTTTTACGGTCAAATTAAATGGTGGCATAATATTTTAAAGTTTGTATCCCTCTTCATTATGGCCAAACCACTTTCACGCTAAAAATATCAATAACAGAATAGAAATATAAAATGTAAAAGTAAGAGATAAAGAAAAACACGAAGACCAATAATAAAAGGGGCGAGGCAGGTTTGTTTCACAACCAGAGTTTCGTATCGTTTCGTAACGGCATCACTGAAGAGGAAATAATTTCCTCCAGCGCACGTCGAGATCTGGCTCCCAATTGGTGGACGCGCTCTACTTACCCATGCACTGGGATGGCTAGATCTTACACTTCGCATCACACACATAGCTAATTACAATACTGTTTTCTTTCCTCTACCGTCTTCGCAGCATAACACACGCCCACATTCTCAGTTACAAATAATTGTGCCGATAGGTATCTATATCCACATACCTCCGACGCGGAAGAGGTCTCTCTGCCCCAGGGCGACGAAGGTTCCACCTGAACGCTGTTTGGTATCAAAACATAATAATTACCGGCACTTCTTCCCAAAGAGGACCGGCACCTGGTGCCCTCGGGCTCACCAGCGATTGTCATACTGAGCTTAATTTCTATTTCATTATGCGGTCGGGATCGGCTTGGATAATGGCAGGTTGACGAGCCACTCCTACTACTACAGAATAACACGCATCGTTTGGCTTTCATCTTGACCATAATTTGAAGATATTTCAAGATCGTATTTTACTTCCTCACTCATCATTGTGACTAACTTGGTTGCATACTTTTTTGTTTCTGGTTAAATATCGGGGATTTTGTTATCGAATGAGAACATTTTATTAAGGTACATTGATGTTTAAGTTACCCTTTCAATCATCATATATCCCTTCTTCCCCGCGGTCAAACCAGTGGTTTGGAACGCCTTCTAGCGTGACTTACAAGTCATCACAAATGGTCCCCAGCCTTATAAATATTGATCCTTTTTGGAAACTGATTATAAAGATGTTTGCGTGTTGAAGCGACAAACAAGGATAAAGGATGAAGTGATGGCAGAGCAAAGGAGATAGTTTATTATATCGAACTCTATGATTTACATGTTTGAGATCAATAGCAGTTCATACATCCAGCGGAGGTTGGTTCGAAGTAACAAAATCCGAAATAATTATAAGATGTGCTAGTTCAGGAGAGCGGCTCGGGGAGGGGATTAGGATACAGTAACCTGTCTTAAATTTAGGATATTTGAGCTCCTGTGGTCTTACATGCTCTTGTTTTGGGATGTTTCAAAATAGTCTTATCATTTCCGGCCTTTAACTTACCCTTAATCATTTATCAACTTTAGTCTTTTTGAAAGAGCTTTTTGATTACTCTTTTAGGTCAAAACGAGGAGTAAATTTAATAAGGGAATTTCCTGTTTCCAGGGACCTTCCAGTGAACCTTCCAAATTATATATTGAGTGATGTAGTTAATTGCGGTTGTTATTTTTCTAAACAATCAGTCGAACACGCGATGCGTGAGGCATTTTTTTTCTTAATTATTTTTATTTTGAATATTGGAAGTTGAAGTTCTAGTGAGTAAACATGTGATCGATCCTGATTAAAAAAAAGAGTAATTTAATGATCTAATTTTCGTAATTTTGGTTGTTTTACCCTTCCTGAGAGTTTGTGGGTGTATGTGTATCTGTTACCCCCTCTTTCTATATGTCTGTATGTCTCTCCCTCTCTCTATATGTGTGTCTGCCTCTCCCTCTCTCTATATGGCTTTCTGCCTTTCCCTCTCTCTATATTTCTGTCTGTCTCTCCCTCTCTATATATGTCTGTCTGGCTTTATATCTTTGTCTGTCTTTCCCTCTTTCTATATGTCTGTCTATCCGCGTACGGGTAGGGGGAGCCTTCTACGGCCCAATGGAGCAGGAAGTGGGTGTCCCACAGGGAAGTGTCTTCAGTGTCACACTCTTTGCCCTGAACATCAAAGGCATCACCTCGGTACTGACGGAAGATGTTTTCGCTACGCTCTACGTGGACGAGCTTTCGATTTCATTTGGTGCGGCCCAGATGCCAGGCCTGGAGCGTCGTCTCCAACAGGCATTGAACCGCATCTCTCGCTATGCCGAAGCGCACAGGTTTCGGTTTTCTTTGGCCAAGACTAAGGTGGTGCACTTCTGCTGCTATCTACGGCCCCATCCTGACCCAAACTTCTTTCTCAATGGAGTGCGACTGGAAGTGGTGGACTCGCACAGTTCCCTTAGTCTTGTATTTGACCAACGCCTAACCTGGGCGGCTCATATTCGCAGCCTTAGGGTCTCTTGTACCCACGCCATGGATATTTGTCGTTCCGTGACGTTCAACGCCTGTGGCGCTGATAGGTCTACTGCCTTACTTTTTCATCGATCCTTTGTTCGTTTGAAGCTCGACTACGGATGCAAGTTTTATGCATCCGCAGCCGAGCGTGTATTGTGGAAGGTGGACTTGATCCACCACACCGGCCTTCGCCGGGCGACCGGTGCCTTCCGCACTTTTCCCCCAATCAGAGCCTACATGTCAAGGCTGGGGAGATGCCACTCGCTCTGCGCCGTGCACATTGTATTATTCGTCCGTACGCGCGAGCCCGGTGCCTCCCCAAGTTGCCAACAGCTCTCACTGCATCTGCAGCTAATATCGACGGCGCCTATGCCGCCGAGAGAGTCCAGTCATGCCCTAAGCCCTTTGGGTTTAGGGCCAGGAAACTCCTTCGAGAGCTAGGTATAGCTCTCGGGCTGGTGGCATCTCTGGTTCTGCCCAGGACGCTACCTTGGAGGATACCACCTTTGACTATTTGTCGCAACGCCTCTGCTTTCAAAGCTTCTACAGCGCTAGAAGTATTGCGTTCGGCCTTTTGGGGGCACACTTCGTGTTACGCTGGAACCGTGCCAGTATATATGGATGGTTCCGAGTCCCAGAAGGGGGTCGATTTCACGCCGTATCCCCTCTATTTAAAGACAGCTGCGCTCTGCGGTGCGCTGCGTCTGTCTTCACGGGCGAGCTGGTTGCAATACACCGCTCGGTACGGAAGATAACGCGACGTGCCGGGTTCGGAGACCGGATTGTGATCTATAGCGACTCACAAAGCGCCCTGAGTGCTCTCGGGGCATTGGAATCTCCGCATCCCTTGGTTCGCGATATCCGTGACGCCACGCTTTTGGCGATCCGGCCGGAAGTCGAGATTATATTCTTCTGGGTTCCTGGACATTTAGGAATTGCTGGGAATGAGTGCGCTGATGAGGTAGCCGAAGAGTCTGTGAGGATTGGGCGACCAAACTCGTGTTCCGTTCTTTCTCACACCGATTACATGACAGGAATACGGGCAACTCTCCGGCTGCTTGGCAAAGAAGATGGGGAACTTAAAGTTGCGTGCAATTGCGCCGCGACTGTTCCCATTCACCTAACGTCCAATGCCGCAAAGGCTTCAGGTTGCTTTCTCTGTTGTCCGAATTGGACACAAGCGCGGAACGCACTGCTATTTGATGGAGCGCTCGCCTGCGCCTTATTGCGAAAACTGCTTCGTCCCCCAAATTGTTCGGCATATTCTTGTTGAATGACCCAGTCTGGGCGATCTAACGCACGTTACCTGTCTCGGTAGCGGGACGACGGGGTCGCTACTGCTTGTCCTTTGTACTTGGGACGGATTCGTGCACACTCACTTATGGACTTTACCAATTTCTGGAGGAGGGCAGCCTCCTCCACTTTATTTGACTGTTCTGTTGTGGGTCGCATGTTCTTGTGCTGGGGGAGAGGCGATCCTATCTCCGACGCTGGAACGCGCTTCCTTCTTCTTACCTTTTTGCTTAGTTTTCCTCTTTGTTTATAGCCTATGATCTTTTTACCCTTGTTATTTGTTTTTTAATATTGCCTAGTCGTAAGCTCTAGTGAGTACGGCGACTTATGCCCAAGTAGGCAGTCACCAGATGGGCTCCTAAAATTATATATATATATATATATATATATATATATATTTATATACTTACTTAGGGAAGTCATCGAGGTTGATAATGACGGATGTCCTCAGGGCGGTCTCCGACGATGGGTGCCACGATGACTGTGAAGGCCAATGCGTGATCCACACTGATGGCCACACTCAGGGTACCGAAGGTCTGGCACCGGCAGCGGAAGATGCCGGAAGGCCCTCTCATGGCGCTGCTGGCGACGTTCGCTTCGTCGTCTCGTCCGTTGTTCCTCGAAGTCGGCAGCACCACGATGACAGGCAGCGCGCCACCCATCCTTGCCATCAGCTGTGGCTTCGAGATGGTCTGGGTTGATGTTTAAGTTTTTCAGTGCCCCTTTAGCTTGGTCCCTGTGTCTCTTTTTCGGGCCACCATGGGAGCGTCCCCCCCCCCACGACAGCTGCGCGTAAAGGATACGCACTGGCAAACGATCAGCGGGCATTCGAAGCACATGCCCCAGCCATCGCATCTGTCTGCCAGAGAGAATGCACTCGATGCTTGGTACACCGGTGCGCTCCAGCATATCAGTATGAGGCACACGATCTTGCCAAGTAAGTTTGAGGATCCTCTTAATGCACTGCACATGGAAGGCTTCCAAAAGCTTGATGTGCTTCCGGTATAGGGTGAGTGTTTCGCTCCCATACATAATCACGCTGAGGCAAACAGCTCTATACACGGTGACCTTCGTTGCGAGTCTAAGGTTGTGGTTTGTATCACCCGTCTGCGGATCCCGCCAAAAGATGCTGATGCCTTGTTGATTCTTCGGTTGACCTCCTCATTAACAGAACAGTCAGCCGACAGTACACTACCGAGGTAATTTAACTGGGCAGAGGTCTTGAGCTTAGCTCCAGCGACATTAATTACGGGGTCTACTTGGGGGGCAACACCGGACCACTGGTACATCACCTCAGTTTTGTCAGAGTTGATAACGAGCCCAAGAGTGCTGTAGATGTCTGTGATGGTATTCAGTGCTTCCTGTATGTCTTCAGGGCAGTGAGAGAGAAGTACGCAGTAATCCGCGTACTGGAGTTCAAACACTTCGTCATGCGAGAGCTTTGTTCGAACTTGAAGTCGGCGTAGATTGAAGAGGCTCCCATCAAGCCGGTGTGTAAGACCAATTCCCCGCCCCGGTGTGAATCTCTCACGAAACAGGATGGTTGCTGCAGTAAGTTAGATGTTTATCATGACGAGAGCAATCACGCAGCCCTGCTTGACACCAAGTTCCACGTTAAAGGCCTCTGTTTCTTCACCTCCAATGACCACGCTCGCCTTCATTCCGTCGTGAAAAGCTCGAGCAACCGCTGTAAACTTATCAGGGCATCCGAACTTCCGCATGACGGGCCACAACATCTCCCCGTTGACTGTGTTGAATGCCTTCGTCAGATCAATGAAGGCCAGACACAAGTTCTGATGCTGTTCGCGGCACTTTTCTTGTATTTATCTGGCCATAAAAATCTGGGCACACGTCATCAACGATGTATTTGTTCAGCCGCGTGAGCAACACCTTTGCTAGGACCTTCCCAGCGATAGCCAGGAGCGAGATTCCCCGGATGTTCCCCCACACAGCTCGGTCACCCTTCTTCTTGTAGATTGACATGAACTTGGCGTCTATCCATTGCTGCGGTACACGTTCAACCTGCCACATTGTAGAGATCATTTCGTAGAGACGAAGGTGTAGTGCATCGCCACCATGCTTGAGGACGTCACCGGGGATACCATCAACGCCTAGTGACTTGATCTTCAAACTACGAATCGCATTCTTGACTTCCTCTAGTGATGGTAAGGTATCTAACTTGTGAATAATGGGCCTGTTCGGGATGGCATCAAACTGAGCGGAGTCACAGGGATTGCGAGTATTGAGAAGATCTCGCTAGTGTTTCCTCCACCGTTCCATGATTTGGATCCGGCTAGTAAGTAGAACTGTTCCATCCTGGGACCTGACTAGAGCAAGGGAGCGGTTAGCTGGTCCATACACCTGTTTAAGAGAGCTGTAGAAGTTCTGAAGGTCTCCAGAATCTACAAAACCCTGCAGATCCACAGCAATCCCAAGCCACCAGTCATTTTCCATGCTTCGAAGTGTTCTCTGAGACACAGCTCGCTTGCTTTGCCACTGTCGCTTAAGTAGTCCCAAGAAGGGGTGTTCATGAAAGCCTGATATGCCCTGTTCTTTGCTCCCAGAAGCTCCCGTATGCCAAATATACTGTCGTCAAACCAATCTCTGTTCCTTCGCTCGGCGTAACCAAGGACCTCTCGCCGCAGCAACAGATACCGACTGTGCGAAGTGGTCCTAGCTACCCTCTACACAGTCATTGAGTTCTTCGAAGGGGAAGCATCAGCTAAATGGTGTGAGATGGCAATACCAAGATGAGTTTTCACAATTTCATCCTTGAGCAGGGCGCAGTTAAGCTTCTTTTTTTGTAGGTCGATTTCTAGTAGCTGGTCGGATGCGAAGGAAGAGAGAGCCAAGAACGAGCCGGTGATCTGTCCAGCACTCGGCACCTCGCATGACACGGGTCAGCAGTACGTCCTGCCGATCACGCTGCCTGATGATCACGTAGTCTAGCATGTGCCATTGCTTAGACTGAGGGTGCTTCCATGTTCCCTTGTAAATTTTCTTCTTCTTGAAGATGGTGTTGGTGATGATAAGCTGGTTCTGAGAGCAGAGAGAAAGTAGGCGGTGGCCGTTGGAATTGACTTTACCAATACCGTGCCTGCCAACAACTCTGGCCCACGCCTAGTAGGAGGAGCCCACTCGCGCGTTAAAGTCTCCCAGCACTATCAACTTGTCTAAAATCGGTGTACGCTGCAGTTCCGCGTCAAGCTGTTCGTAGAAGGTATCCTTGATGTCCTCAGGGCTGTCGAGGGTAGGGGCATAGCAGCTGAAGATAGGTGCATGTCGATCCCTTGTGAGAGGAACCCGCATCTTCATGAGACGAGCTGAAACGCCAATGGGTGTGTCCTCAATCAGTCGCACAAGAAAATTCTTGACTGCAAAACCGACGCCGTGCAGTCTGCGTTCCTTATAGGGTATCCTTTCTAGTAGAAGGTGTCTTGGTCTTCAGTCAGGCTGCCCTCATCCGGAAGTCTGGTCTCTGACAGAGCGGCAACGTCAACGTTATATCGGGCCAGTTCCTAGGCGATGAGAGCAGTGCGTTTAGCTGGTCTGTCCGTATGAAGGTTAGAGCCTAGCAGGGTGCGGACGTTCCATGCTGCGACTTTTATATCATATTTATTATTTCAACCACAGAATGGGAATGGGCCGACGAGCGTGGTTACCCGCCCGGACTGACTTGCAATTTTTAGGCAACCTTTTCTACGCCCTTTCCCCATTTGGAAAAGGGGCGTATATATATATATATATATATATATATATATATATATATATATATATATATATATATATATATATATATATATATATATATATATATATATGTATATATACATACATACATATGAAAGATAATGGTAAACCACAATATTTGGATCAAGAATTTATTTATAACTATCGGACTAGTTTCGGCAAGATGTTTCGGCAAGTTGAAAATGACATCTTGCCGAAACTAGTCCGAAGTGTAAAATAAAATCTTGATTCAAATATTGTGGTTTACCATTATCTTTCACTGATATACTTTACGTTAATGTGATATCTTCCATTCCATTATCATATATATATATATATATATATATATATATATATATATATATATATATATATATATATATATATATATATATATATATATATATATATCTGTTTGTCTCTCCCTCTCTATATATGTCTGTCTGTCTACCCCTCCTCTCTCTCAAAACAACCACCTTGCCGTCAGAGAGAGAGCTTGCGCGATATGCTTGAGTTAAGCTAGCTAAGCTGAGGGACTTTTAGTCCGGCAGGGTCACCCATGCCAGTAAGGTAGCTTTAGTAGGATCCAGACTAAGGGTTGTCAAACTTCTCTACCACTTCTTTGATGCGTCTCTTTGCATTCCCCTACTAACCTCTT
This sequence comes from Ceratothoa steindachneri, assembly GCA_963969495.1. Lineage (NCBI taxonomy): Eukaryota > Metazoa > Arthropoda > Malacostraca > Isopoda > Cymothoidae > Ceratothoa > Ceratothoa steindachneri. The sequence goes on along the minus strand of OZ018322.1, from coordinate 172,428,610 downwards.
CGATTCTGTTACTACTAAGTTTCACCAACTCTCTTCAACTGTCAAAAAAAAACCCGACCACAAAAAACAAACATTAATAATCTCTTTTACACATAAGTTGATTACTTATAAGGGCTTCACCAGCTCCCTTATGCCGCGTGAGAAGAGAGGCTTTGGAACCTCTTTAAATAACGCCTTAGAGCACTCATAGGCTGCAAGAGACTGAAATTGAAGGGATCTCAGGCGTTTGGGGTACGATTAATGGAGAAATGCTAGGTACCCCTTAGAAGCTTTCTTCTAACGTGTAAAGGCCTGACCAGCCCCCTGTGACCGCTACTTGGTGAACAAAGGCTCAACTGCTCTTTGGTGATAGAGCTTTTGTACCTTGCTGATTGCCAGATCAGTTTAAGATCTCGGATGAAGTCGTGGGCACTTAGCTTTACTATTTGCCTCAAGTCTGGCCGTTTTTAGTTGATTAGTAGGGCTTAGTAGGAAAACAGTTACACCTCAAGCACCCTTGTCGAAAAATAAGAGATCCAGTTTACCTGGGGCTCTCGTGCTGCTCAGTTGGGAGGTGCGGGACGATTGGGGACATCTAGCCCAGGGGAGACCTTAGGGTTAGTGTGCTTGGTCAAAGGGTTTCTGTTGGCCGAACGACCGAAAATCTCCTAGAAATAGGCGGATGTGATTAGTGCGAGAGAAAACCACACACAAAAAAACCTTTTTAAATGCGAATGGTCCCAGAATTTTTAAAATGGCGAAGAAGAATGGTCCTTCGTTCCGCAAGTTAACCTGCAAAATCTGCAAAGTTTATAGATGGAGTGAAGACTTTGGGGGCAGAAGCTGCAAGGAGCTCACAGATGCCGTTAGTGTCTGTGACTTCTGCGAACTGGAGAAGCGCCTGGGCGAGAGCATCGCTCAACTGAGAGAGGAGGACTCCCTCCAAAAAAGGGAGGTTCACCTCTTAAAATCAGAGAGATGCAGATGCTCAGGTGAGTGCGAGGGAGAGAAGGCGTCCGACGTCCAAGAACAGGAGCCTTCTGCTACAGGACTGGCTCAACGAGCCAAAAGGAAGAAAAAAAGAGAAATAAGGGAAAGAAGAAGGGAGAGAAATTAGCAGAAAGAAGAGGAGAAGGTAGAGGGAGAGGAAAGGAAAGTGGAAACAAAAGACGAAAAAGTGGAAACAGAAGAAGAGAAACAAGAAAGAGAAGAATGGAAGACAAAAGAAGACAAGAAAAAGAAGAAGAAGAAGAAGAAGAAGAAGAAAAAAAAAATGTAGAAGAAAAAGAGGAAACCGGCAAGTCGCTTCCGAAAGGGAAGACTCAGTCGTCTGCAGACAAATGTGCAAGGGTCACCCTTATTGGTGATTCTCAAGCACGGGGTCTGCAGCCTCTGCTAGCGGCCCGCCTTCGCACTAGTGTTGAGGTAAGCTGCCTGCCAGGACGGGGTAACCACCACATCAGAGTAGAGGCAGAGATATCTCAGATTTCCGAGAGCTCAGTCGTTACTTTGATGGTAAGTGGCAACGACCTCTACCTGAGAGGAGGTAGGGTAGGCCCTACGGATAAAATCCTCGACACAGTCATGGACGCCGTGGATGACTCGTGGCTGAAAACCCGCATTCGTGTTGTGTTCGGATGCTCTCGAGGAGAGGTCCAACACGGACCGCTCACTCGAGGAACGTCTCTTTGAACCAGGGCCTAGCAGATTTGTGTACGGCAGAGTGGGTCTTTTTTTGTGGACCCGTACCGCACCTTTTATGGTAGGAATGATTTGTACTAAATGGATGGGGTACATCTTTCCTTTAAAGAAAAGGCCTTTCTGTCGAACATGATCCAGGATGTCGTAGAGAGGACCCAAAGGGGTGTCCGCCTCAGAGGGAAGGCGGAGGTGCGCCAGTACGCCCGCGTCACTCCTGGTACGACTTTTTCGGAGGTCGCTAAGAGGAGAGCCACCGCGCCAACGAACAAGCCGGGAAACGGAAGAGGGTAGCGACTCCTACATTTGGAGACTCCGTGAAAGTTCTTCTTTTTAATGCGAGATTGATCAGGAACAAGTTTCTTAAACTTCGTGGCCTCGTAGCGACGGAAGAACCTGAAGTGGTAGCCATAACAGAGTCGTGGATAAAAAACTCAAACCGAGATTTTGAAGGTGAATTCACGGTTCCCAGTTATCAACTCTTCCAAAAGGATAGGCCAGACAGAGAGGGTGGCGGTGTGATGTATGTAAAGGATACACTAAAATCGACGAACTGCAACATTGTATCCGACTACGAGCTACTAGGAGTTGACCTAGATAAAGGGTTCTGCCAGATACAGGACCCTGCTGCTTTACATACCCCCTGCCCAACTCGTTGAAAAGGACAGGAATCTGTACCGGCTACTGGGTGAAATTGTTCAAGACAGTGTGTGCTTCTCCATGGGTGATTTCAATACTCAAGTTGACTGGAAAACCAGAGAATCCTGTGGCGAGAACGCACTACTCCTGGAGTTCGCCAACAACGAGTTCCTAACTCAATGGGTGAGATAGCCGACGAGAGGCAATAATACTCTCGACTTGGTTTTCACCTCTAAAGATGACATCGTTAAGGATCTCTCTCTGTAGGCGAAGAGCTCGGTGGCAGTGATCACCGACTACTCAGGTTTAAGGTAAAAGTCCCCAAGGTAGAGTTTGCGACTAGTAAATCGAGGAAACTGGATTTGAGAAGAGCAGACTTTGCCGGTCTTCGTGCTGGATCGACTGATGCGAGGCTAGAAGGGTGCGAGGATAATGAAGATTCGTGTAATAGATTCAAAACTACATTCATGAGTCCTTAATCACGATTCATCCCTTTGAAAAGCCTTCGTCGGTCTTCTGTTCAAACAAAGTGGTTTAATCGAGAAATTGGTCAACTGCTAAAGAGAGAAGAGAACGGTGTCTGGCATTCAAAGATTTCTGGAGACTTTGAGGACTACCGTAGGCTAGCTAGGAAAGTGAAGTCCAGCATAAGGGCGGCAAAGCGTGACGAGGAGCTCCGAGTGGCGAAACTTTGCAAGAAGGAATCTCAAGGAGTTCTTTGGTTATGTAAACAGCTGTAAACCAATCCATCGCACGATTTGCTCTTTAATGAATGAGGAGGGGGGAATTAAAGCACTCAGATGAAGAAAATACTTGCCTCCTGAACGACTACTTCTCTTTAGTGTTTACTAAAGCGTGTGGTCCCATCTCCCAGCCCAAGGACCTTTACTTAGGGAAAAAACTGGAGGAAATGGACTTCGCCCAAGGAGAAATAGAAAAAGAGATCACTAATCTAAAGATGAATAAGTCCCCTGGCCTGGACGGGTTTCTACCTAAAGTGTTGAAAGAAGTGCACGATGAAGTGTCACGATATCTGAGCACAATCTTCAACATGTCAATCCGGACCGGATGCGTTACTAGAGACTGGCGTGAAGCGGAGGTGACTCCTATCTTCAAGAAATGCGACCCTAGGCAGCAGTTGAACTACCGACCTATTAGCTTAACCTCGATAGTCAGTAAACTCATGAAAAGCATCATGGTGGACAAAATGACGTCCTATTTTTAGAGTCCAACTTGTGATTGAGGAGTTCTCAGCACGGGTTCGAAGGCAACGGTCATGCCTAACGAATCTTGTGGAATTCTTCCACTTCGTTTTCAGTGAGCACGCCTGGGATAAGGCGGTGGATGTTATCTACTTAGACTTTCAAAAAGCCTTCGATAAGGTACCACACCGCCGCCTCATCTGAAAAGTGCGTGCGCTGGGCATAGACGGAAATGTAGTAAGCTGGATAGAGAACTGGCTAAGTGGCAGACTGCAACGGGTGGTGTTGAATAGACAGACCTCTGGGTGAGTGCCCGTTACTAGCGGTGTTTTACGTCAACGACATGGACGGTGACATGGTTGCGAAGATTTCTAAATTTGCCGATGATACACAGCTTGGTATAAACGTCGCAAAGGAAGGAAATACTGCCCACCTTCAAGATGATCTTCGGAAGATTGGGGGGTGGTCGGACACGTGGCAAATGCCTTTTAACGTGAACAAATACAAAGTGATGCATATCGGCAACCGAAAACCCCAATCTCAGTATATCCTTAAGGGCAGTGCTCTTAAATCCACCGACCCGAAAAGGACTTAAGTGTAACTATAACTAGTGATCTCAAGTTCTCGAGGCAGTGTATTGAGGCGGAAAGAAAGCCCAAAGGATGCTAGGTTATATAAAGCGACAGTATGAATATCGGAACAAGGAGATATTACTATGTTTGTATAACTTCCTTGTCTGACCGCACCTGGAGTATGCCCTACAATTTTGTAGTCCTTCCTATCGAAACCATATCGCACAAGCAACCAAACTGATTCCCTCTAATAGACACAACAGTTATAAAGATAAATTACAGGAATTCGACCTGTTCTCGCTGGAGACCGGGAGACTGCGTGGTCAGCTTATCGTAGTGTTCTACAGGGATATTTTCCAGCTTAGCCAGAACAGAACAATAAATCACGTCTACAAACTTGAACTGAAGCGTTACCAGCGTGATAGGTGTGGAAAATTTTTCACATATAGCATCTACGGCCATTGGACCGCACTTCCAGTAGAAGTTGTCAACAGCAACTCTGTTCAACAGTTCAAGTCTTGAAAAATAGCCGTTTAGAGACTTGAAGCTTCGTGCGAGTGCTCTTCTAGAGCGTTAATCTGACCCTTTAGAGGACTGCGCCTGCTCAAGTGTTCACTTAAAGGTACCCTCTTTGAATGGATCGTAAGGCCTACTAGGGTACCTCTTTTCCTTGTTACTCCTTGTTACTATATGTCTCTCTGTCTCTTTCTCTCTATATATGTCTGTCTCTCTCTCCCTCTCTCTATATGTCTGCCTGTCTCTCCCTATTTCTATATGTATGTCTGTCTCTCCCTTTCTCTCTATATATATGTCTGTTTCTCCCTCTCTATATATCTCTGTATGTCTCTCCCTCTCTCTATGTATATATATCTGTCTGTCTCTCACTATCTTCCTGCCTGTTTCTGTTAGTTTGTCTCTGTCGATCTATGTATCTAGCCCCCCTAAAAAAAAACCCTACAAATAACTGGCACCCCTGACAGTTTCACAACATCCACTTACCCACCAATATCTACACTACATCCTTTAAGCGCACACATTGGGATTTGCCATATAACTGAGCCACCAATCAATAACCCTGAAATTTCCCTATCAGATTACATTACCCAACCCGGCACCTTAACCCTACACTCTGCCTCAACAAATTTTCACTTAAAGAAAGCAAATACAGAAAGTCAATTAAGAACACTGGATTCTGTGTACATTATATTTACAAGCATCAATCTAAACTCCGATACAAGCTCCGTCCTTTTATTACTACACATTTAAAAACCACGACTCACATCTTCCAAACTCCTACTAACTTAAAAAAGCAATCGCGCTCATACACATTCATTTTCTGCCTTTCTACAGGGTGTCCACAAAGTCTGGGTACATAGAGGATAAATACATACCTTTAGAATATTAAAATATTAAAATTCCTATGTACCCAGACTTTGTGGACACCCTGTATACAAGGGAGAAACACACAACGGGTTAGTCTCCGAAAATTATTGACGATTATCATAACTTTCGATTCCTTTACAGTTAATACGTTCTAATTTCGTTATTTTACATTCCCCTCTTTCCTATTCTACAAACAATGTATAGATTTATAAGATAAATTTCTAAACGTATTACTTATCTTAATTCATTTAAAATATGCCTTCATTTTAAAGTCATCTAGATTCGATCCTTCATCCGAGAAATAACAAAATAGATAATTTGTTAAGACTAAAGCTCAATTCGTTTATTTAAGGTCCTTGAGAATGGGTTCCAACCCTAAACATCGGTTTCAAAAAATGCACGAGGGAAACTCTCACTGAAGCAAGTGACCATCGTCTACTTTACCACAAAGAAGAAGATCAAATACAGCATGTAGTTGGATTCGTATACATAGAGAACTTAAATAAATGATAAAAGAGTTTCACGAAATATCGTAAATAATACCTTACGTAAACCTAAGAGGGTCTAAGAAGTACCTCAAAATAGTTCCAGTGTACGCACCGCCATCTGCTAGTACACAGAAAGAATTTGATAGATTCTATGATGACATCAGGAAAAATCTTAACAAAAACAAAGCCCATTTTATCATCGCTATGGAAGACTTTAATGCAAAAGTAGGGTAGTAGTCATTGATGGGAAAGTTCTCAATGGAGGGACGAAATAGTTGACTTTATACTGGCGCAAGAGCTCAAAATTGCTTAATACTATATTCACAAAGAACCAGTAGCAAAGATACTTGGAGAAGCCCAAATTATGAGATATACGATGAAATTGATTATATGCTGGTTGACAAAAAAAAAATCACTGTCAGTAATTTACAAGTCATTAACAAAGTCAAGATCATTGAGTGCAGAATGATAAGATGTAAGATAAATATTAATATTCAGAAAGAGAGAAGAAAGTTATTACATTCAAAGAAATAAGCCCATTAAGATCCAGAAAAATCTCGTTCTAGAATTCCAGCATAATCTTCAAGAGCATACCATGAAAATCCCCTTAACCCCAGTAACACCAGTAATATACAAGCGATGAAAAATAACTTGATGAAAGACATGAGATATACTGCTGAAAATTAAAGGAAATACAAAATAAGAACAACAGCAAACTCAGAAGAAACCCTCTATCTAATGAAGAAGCACAAACACTTAAAGCAACAAACACCAAACAATAAATTGAATTTGCAGAACTGAACAAGCCCATTAGAAAGGAACAGAGCTGACCTAACAAAATATAATACAACTATCGTTCAAAACACCATCAGTTAAAGAAAGGAGTATTAAATGTCCAAAAGGAGACTTCAAAAGACAAAATCTCACATAGTAACTATAAAAGAGTAGGATAGTACAATCATCTAGGGTCGAGAAAGAATAGTTAAAAGTAGTAAGAGTACTATGAAAAGTTGTACTCAAGCAGCAACACCATCTAGAACGACAACCAACCAAACCCAATAATGCCCAGGCCGTTCTAAAATCAGAAATTGAAATTTCATCAAGATTGCTAAAAGATTCTGGCGCCAAACTAGTTTGCCTCTTTACTGAATGTCTAAAACAACGCAAGATTCCGGAGGACTGGCACAATGCCGTAATAATCCTTCTACACAAAAATGGTGAGCAAAGAGACCTTACAAACTACACACCCATCAACCTTCTCTCGTGTGTCTATAAACTCTTCACAAGAGTCATTACTAACAGACTGCAAAAAGAGATAAAGACAAACAATCGAGAGAACAACCTGGCTTCGAAAAGAGGCTTCTCAACGATTGATCACATATATACTCTAACGAGCTTATTGAGAAAACCTCGGGGTATAATATCTATTTCTACTTGGAATTTGTAGATTACCAGAAAACATTTGATTCATTAGTAAGACAGTCATAACAGCCTTGAAGAATCAAGTTATAGATGCAATCTACATAAATATGATACAAAACACCGAAATTGCTCATGCAATATTAGATTGCATACGGTTTTAGACATCTTCCAATTTCAGAAATGTCTAAAACAAGGATATACAACCTCACCGAAATTCCCTGCGTCCTGTCTAGAAGAAATCTTCAGGAGGTTAAACTGGCAAGCCAAAGGCATTAAGATCGATGGGAATTACATCAATCATCCGAGATTCGCAATGATATTGTACTCATAACTGATAAAGTAGAAGAGATTCAAACAATGATTCAAGAACTTGACCTTGAAAGCAAAACGTCGGCCTAAAAATAAATCTTGAAAAAACAAATGTCATGACAAACCCACACAAGTCGACATGATAGTCATCAAAATTGACAACTATCAAATTGAAATGGCAGACAAATATATCTATCTGGGTGAACAGATTTCAATGTCATCTGGAAAAAATCAAGAAATCCAAAGCAGAATCACTCTAGGCTGGAAAGCATTTAGAAAGGCAAGCATCGTCTTCAAAAGCAAAATGCCCAAGTGCCCATGCATGACCTATGGAACAGAAACATGGAACCTGACTAAAAAAAATTACATTAAATGTTAGAACAACATAAACGGTACATGAACACATTATGATAGGAATAATTTGGCGTGACAGAAAAGTAGTCATTGGATACGTGAACAAACCAAACTTCAGGATATAAAGGAAGCTATACGAAACCTGAAATGGAGCTGGGCAGGTCAGCTCCATTATATATATATATATATATATATATATATATATATATATATATATATATATATATATATATATATATATATATATATATATATATATATATATATATATATATATATATATATATATATATAAAGAGAGAGAGAGAGAGAGTTACAAGGAAAGAAGGTACCCTAGAAGACCTTACGGTCCATTCAAAGAGGGTACCTTGGGACTAGCAATCGAGCGGGCACATGGCTGCTCAATCGTTTTGCGTCCCTAAACGGCCACTTTTCAAGACTTTGTCTAGTCTTGACTTGAACTGGTCAACAGATTTACTGTTCACAACTTCCACTGGAAGTGCGTTCCACTTACCGCAGATACGGTAGGTGAAAAAATTTCCACACATATTGCGGTTGTAACGCTTCAGTTCAAGTTTGAAGCCGTGATTGCGCGTTCTATTCTCACTCAGTGTGAAAATATCCCGGTAGTCAACATTGTCGAACCCTCGAAGTATTTCGAAAACTTCGATGAGCTGAACACGCAGTCTACGGGTTTCCAGCGAGAACAGATTTAATTCCCTTAGTCTATCCTCATAACTTTTATGTCGGATAGAGGGGATCAGCTTGGTTGCCCTGACTTGTACGCGTTCCAACCTTGCGATATCCTTTCGAAACGAAGGACTCCAAAATTGTACGGCATACTCCAGGTGCGGCTGAACGAGGGAGTTGTACAGACAAAGTACTATCTCCTTGTTACGTTATCCAAACTGGCGCTTTATGTAGCCTAACATCCTTTGGGCTTTCTTATCTGCCTCGATGCACTGTTTCGAGAACTTGAGGTCACTAGTAATAGTTACACCCAAGTCTTTCTCAGTGTCACTCGATTCAAGAGCAGTGCCCTTAAGGATATACTGAGATTGGGGGTTTCTGTGGCTGAGATGCATTACTTTGCATTTGTTCACGTTAAAAGGCATTTGCCACGTATCCGACCACTCCCCAATCTTCCCACGATCTTCCTGCAGGCGGGCAGTATTTCCATCCTTTGCAACGTTCATACCAAGCTTGGTATCGTCGGCAAATTTGGAAATCTTGGCAACCATGTCACCGTCCATGTCGTTGACGTAGATGATGAATAGTAGTGGTCCCAGGACAGAACCTTGAGGCACCCCGCTAGTAACGGGCACCCACTCAGAAGCCTGTCCATTCACCACCACCCGTTGCCGTCTGCCACTTAGCCAGTTCTCGATCCAGCCGGCTACTTTTTCGTCTATGCCCAGCGCTCGCACTTTCCGGAGAAGGCAGCGGTGTGGTACCTTATCAAAGGCTTTCTGAAAGTCTAAGTACACCATATCCACCGCCTTGTCCCGATCGTGCTCACTGAACACGAAGTGGAAGAATGAGAGAGAGAGAAAGAGAGTATTTGAATAATAATTTCATCTGAGTTTGGTTATGACTTATGTTTTTTATCAAAGTCATTCCTAATAATTCTTTTATAATATCAAAAAAAAAATGGTGAAGTTTAGAAAATTTATTTTTATATATTTTCTATAACTATATTTTAGCAACGTGATATTTTGAAAGGGGGGAAATTTCGTTTAGAGTTCCTTTTTAAAATTATTATAATTGGCGAAGTTCAGAAAATTTATACAAATTTAACCATGGCTGCTTTTTTTTGGATTTTAAATTTTAATCTTAGTGGCGAAGCGCAAACTCCCCTCCCCCCGTAGGGGAGATTGGTGAATATATATATATATATATATATATATATATATATATTTGCAAGTTCATTTTCAAGGAATAGCATAAAAATGGAGAAAACAACCTTATATAGGGTACAAAGATACGAAGGGAACGCCCATCACATAGTACAAACCAATGGAAAATTGTCTTGTTTTTGAGTTTTTCCATAGGTGTGTACTATGTGATGGGCGTTCCCTTCGTATCTTTGTACCCTATATAAGGTTGTCATCTCCATTTTCATGCTATTCCTTGAAAATGAGCTTGCAAATATGGTTCGAAAGTGCTTGGATTCATCTTTTCATTTTCTGGTGGGTTAATTTTCATATTATTGCTTTCCTCACGTGACACTTTGTGAGTTTTTTCATTATATATATATATATATATATATATATATATATATATATATATATATATATATGATGAAAATTAATGGAATATCGCAAGAAAATATGAGGAATTAAACCACATTCTCCGAAGACAATTTAATTCAGAACAGTTTCGGTGTATCTCACACCCTTTTTCAACTGACACTGTATAGAAAATATGAGAAAAGTGCTTACATATATAACACAGGGTCGGGTCGGGAAAGATCCCCTCTTAATTTGGATCTTCCCATTTCTACGAGTAAATTTATCGATTTAGAGGAATTATGTCTCTCTGACAATGTGTTTCGAGTAATTAATGAGTTTTATAGACAAATATTTGGCCTTAGCATGGGAAATAGTTTATCTCCGATATTGGCATGTCTCTTCATGGAATATTTTGAGACTGAACTTCCCACAATTTCTTACCCTAACTTTATATGGTTTAGGTACATTGACGATGTATTTTCTGTATGGCCTATTGGCCATGATTTTGATAACTTTTTTAATAATTTGAATAATTTGCATGTCTCCATCAAATTTAAATATGAATGGGAATATGATAATAGATTACCCTTTTTAGATGTCCTCATTAATAAAGATCACCATGAATTAAAACTTGACGTGTATAGGAAACCAACCCACTCGAATGCCTATATACATTATTTTTCGTTTCACGATAATACTGTTAAAAAATCGGTAATTTCTAACCTTTTCCTTAGACCTTAGAGCATATAAAATATGTCATCCTTCCTATTTAGATGAGGAAATTGTCATTATCAGGATCATTTTTTCTAATTTGTATTACCCTGATTGGTTCATATCGTCTGCCCATTTTGCAGCTAGGAAAACATTCTATGGTAATAAGCCTTCCCGCACTAATGACTTCAACAAATGTATAACATTGCCATTTAATAAAAAATTAAATAGTTTAAAGGACATATTTGGTAAAGCGGGTATTAATCTAGCCTTTAAATATAATAATTCCTTAAACCAATTGATGATTGCCAGGAAACCCAAAGAACATCATAACATAAGAGTATATGCAATACCATGCAACGATTGCCCTAAAGTTTATATAGGGGAAACGGGGAGAAATCTAGACAAGAGATTGTACGAACACAAAAGAGATATTAGAGTGGGCAGCGAAAGCAGTGGAATATTTTGTCATGTTAGAGACTTGAATCATTCGATCGATTTCAATGGAAGTAAAATGTTATTTAAATTGGCTAACTATGTTAAGAGAAGAAATGTAGAATCGAGCTTGATATCGTCAGTTCCTAATTTAAATCTATCTGAGGGTCAATTTTCTTTTAATCCTGTAATTTCGAAAGCAAATAAACAAAATAGTGAAATGTCATCCCTTCAATATGTTTAGGCCTAACCCCCCTCCCCTGATTAGCCTCAAGTAGGGGATTGGGGGGAAAAAGAGGGGATCTTTCACGACCTGACCCTGTGTTATGTATGTAAGCACTTTTCTCATATTTTCTATCCAGTGTCAGTTGAAAAAGGGTGTGAGATACACCGAAACTGTTCTGAATTAAATTGTCTTCGGAGAATGTGGTTTAATTCCTCATATATATATATATATATATATATATATATATATATATATATATATATATATATATATATATATATATATATATATATATATATATATATATTCGTAAGTGTTTCTGCCTCTAGCAAGCCCAAATGTTCTCTGGGAACGTAAATTAGATTGTACAGAACGCCTTCTCAAGGTCGCATTACTGCTCACCGGGGGTCAGCAATAGAACAGGAATGGATCTATCTGTAAAGGAAAACTCTGTTATCCGATCTCATTCCCATTCATATAAAATCTTTATAGATCAATTTAAAATATCATCTTCCTCAAAATTTAAATATGACCTTCTCATAATTATATCCCTATTAATTAAATACAATCAGCCATAGTTAAATAAGGACTACTTGCACACCGTTATAAATTGCTTACTTTAAAATAAACACTCTCTTATTTAACTATTTGCTAGTAATTAATTACTTACAAAACAACCAACTAACTAACACTATATTTTTCTTTACCGCCCAATTATATAGAATAAAAAAACAACTAACACTAAATCAAATCTTCCCTAGGAACAAATTTTTAAATTTCATTCAGTCAGTTCTCAGCTCTCTCTGAATCAGGTGATATTTGATATCTAATTTATTACGTTTACCTTTTCTTCCATTCCTTACCTCTATTAATTCCATTTGAATTTATTTTGTATTTTGAATTTTTACTCGAACTAGAGAAATTTGTCCTTCATATTGAATTTTTCCGTGCTTTTTTGGTGGTGGGGCATTTTTTTTTTTTAAACATTTTTGTGCATTACTCCCCACATTTTTACCTTTAGACTTTAGTTCGTGTCATTTTCTCTTTATTGTAGAAACAATAATTAATATACGTATATATAATTTTAATGTTCTAACCCAGAAGATGGGTTCCAGAGCGCGAAACGTTGCCCAATATTTGGTATATTCAGTGCTTGCTCTCCTTTTTCTGCTATACATAGACATAGATATCCCGGTTCCTCGAAGCCTCAATTTATTAACCTTATGGTGTTGGGAACTTTACTCACATTTTTCACTTCCCCTTACTTCGCCATTTTATCTGACAACCCTTTTAGTCGTTTGCGAGTCTAGTCGCTAGCAACTCTACATCTCGCTATATCGGTCGGTCGGTCCCCGTTTTGTTTTGTTTTTGTTTTTTGTGATAACATCATAGTTATTCGGTCGATTATAACGAAATTTGAAACTCTTATGTTGTTTTACATTCCCTTTCGAATGATATAATTGTCAAAGTTCTCCCAAGTTAGCCCGGGAATTATTTTGCTTTGGTAATAACATCATAACTATTAGGCCGATTCTAGCGAAATTTCAAGCCCTTATGTTGTTTAACATTCTCTTACGAATGATATAATTTCCAAAGTCTTCCCAAGGTTTGCTCGGGAATTATTTTGCTTTGGTAATAACATCATAACTATTCGGCCGATACTCTGCTAGATTAGACTAGGCTATAATAGGCTATACTCTGCTAGGCAAGCCTAGAATAGGCTATACTATGCTAGGTTATTATAGGCTGGGCTATACTATGCTAAGCGATGCTAAGATATAATGTACAAGCATAAGATATGCTATGCTAATTTAGGCTATAAAATGCTATGCTAGGATAGCATATAGTATGTTAGGCTAGACAATACTAAGCTAGGCTTGAATAGGGTATAATAGGATCGTATAGGCTATACTTGTCTAGAATAGTTAATGCTAGGCTAGGTTATAATATACTAGGCTAAGCTATGCTAAGCTATACTAGGCTAGATAGGGTTATACTATGCTATGCTAGGTTATGCCAGGTAATACTATTTTAAGCTATGATAGGCTAGCTAACCAAGTCTATAATAGGCTAATCTATGCAAGGTTAGAATTATTCTAGTCTAGGGTATCGTATGCTATACTAGGCTAGGCTATAATATGATACGCTTGGCTATATTATGTTAGGTGTGGTTATGCTAGGATAGGCTATACCAAGCTAGCCTATAATATGCTAGGCTAGGCTAGGTTATAGTAGCATATTCTAACTAGGCTAGGCTACTCTAGGCGACGCTCGGCTAGGCTCTGTCATGCAGTGCTAAGCCATACCTGGTTAGGCTAAGCTATAGTAAGCTAGGCTACACTAGGCAATGCTACGCTAGGCAAGGTTATACTAGGCTAGACTATACTATAATATACTAGATTAGACTAGGGTCTACTAAGCTATGCTAGGCTATACTAGGATACGATAGGCTAGGCTATACTGAGCTAAGGTAGGATAAAGTAGGTTATACTATGCCTGATTATACTAGGCTAGCTAGATTATACTAAGCTAGGCTAGGTTAGGCCCAGCACAGCTAGGCTATTATTTTTTAGGCTTGACTATACTAGGCTAAAACAGGGTAGGTTAGACTATGCTATGCTTGACTATGATATGCTATGCTATTCTAGGCAAGTTTAGGCTAGGCTATTCTAGGTTATGCTAGATAATACTAAACTATGCTAAGTATTCTCTACTATGCTAGGCTAAAGTATGTGGCTATACTATGCTATTTTAGGCTAGGGTAGCCTATGTTATGCTATACTATTCTGTTCTATGCTATAATATACTATGCTATGTTATGTTATATTATGCTGTGCTATGCTATACTATGATATGCAATAATATTCTATAATATAATATGCTCTAATTTGCTATGGTATATTTTGCTATACTATGGAATACTGTGCTATTTGTGTGTGTGTCAATCTTTTCAACCTTCTAATTACATAAATTAAGAGTGCTCAAAATTTGCAGCCCTACTTATGAATTCTAAAGTTATTCTTTTATTTTTAATGTAATTTTAGTTCTACTTTGTTAGCTACTTAAAAGTTTTGACTTATTTTTTGTCATCTTGAGGAATTAACTGGCTATTATTATATTAATAATTATATCTATTTCGCTTTTTTTTCTTATTTCACCGTTTGAAACATATTCATCAGTCTGCTGAAGATTATGTGGCCTTCAGTACTACCATCCTACCAGTGGGATTTGACCTACAATTGCTTTTAAAATTAGGACAGGACTGGCGACAGTTACACATTTGAACACCTAAATTGAAAAAAAGCAGAGTTGTCGCCATCTCAATTCCAAACTCTGGTTGACGTTCTGAAATGTGGAGGTGAGAAACTACCCCGCAGCCAAGCTTGAAAAGGATATTTACCCTAAAGTGCTTGAAAAGTGGGAACAGTTATTTTCTAGCGCCCGTTGTAAATTCAAGAGTCACAGCCTTAAACAGATCCAAAAGAACTGGGAGCAGGACAAAAACATATCCTTTGGGAGAGGAGAGCTACAGGTCTAAGACACTTTCATTACAAAACTAGACAACCTGTTGATATCCTCAAGCGCAAGTGTAAAATTGTTTTTTGCTGTGAATTTGGCTGCCTTGATTGCAAAAACGAAACTCAAATTAATTTAAATCCACTGAGGAGATGAAGATCTATGTGAAGGAAATTGCTTTCATTAAAGGTCAGAGAGAAATGATACTTCTTTTGGACCACATCAGGTTTGCTTTCGAGATTAACTTAAGTAAAATAGACAAGTCAATAAGTAAAAGCACAAAAAGGTGAAATAATTTTCTGTCCTGAAGAACAAATAACTGATGCTCAAGATGGAAGTAACATTAAAAATACCAACCACATCTTCAAATTCCATTAAAAAGCAACCCGGCATTTTTGGGGGGCAATAAAATTCTAACGAAATTTGAAAATCTTATATTGTTTTACATTCTCTTTCAAATAATATAATTGCCAAAGTCCTCCCAAGGTTAGCCCGGGAATTATTTTGTTTTGTCAATAATATCGTAACTATTCGGCCGATTCTAACGAAATTTGAAACCGTTAAGGTGTTTACATTCTCTTTCGACTAATAGAATTGCCAAGGTCCTCCCAAAGTTACTCAGGGAATTATTGAAAGTTTTGAAGGTCGTAAGGTCATAAATCAGAATAAGTGAGGGCAAGCGACTTTTTGGTCAGCAGACCTTGTTTTTCAAAAGATATCTAACAGAGATTCCGTTTGTTTTCATTTTTCTATTTAAATAAATAAATACCAACTTTTTAAAATTTAGGTCTCCAAAAGGAGTAAATCTCATGAACTTGAATCAACATTTCACAATTTTTTTAAGAATTTAATTGTAAATACAGAAATTTAAAGAATTATTAAATTCTATAGACTATAAATAAATGAGTGGTACTCTTTTATAAACAAAATATTCCCGGAGACCACTTCTAGGACCATCATTTAGAGGTTGAAGAAGTTTCCTATAGCCAATTCCCTTTCATCTTCGAGCTTATTTTTTTAATTTCCTTATTTCTTCCAATTTGCTTTTTATGGTTAAAAAAATAACTTCCCTAGGATTTTCTGCTTCATAAGGAAGATCCTGTTGCAGGGTTGGATTATTCTGAGGACCAAACAACCTTTCTAACAGGGAAAGTAGTTGGGTATTAGCGATCCAAAAAGCCTCGAGCTAAATCTCCTACCACCCGCTCGGATCTTTGGGGTTTGGTACGTTTCCGATGTTTTGATAGGATTTCAAATAGACCTTTATTTTTTGTAGTCATTATTTTAGGGTTGGGTATTTTTTAAAATTAAATTAGTTGAAATTATATTCATTTTTTTATTTTTAAATTAATAATAATATCTGGATTGGAATCTCGAAAGGATATGGTCTGATTTGAAACCAGAGAAAGATGTGGTCATCTTTTTCCAGGAATTAGCCATCACACCAAAATCTAAGTCATGCCTCCGAAGCTATTCGAAGCACATAAAGATCCGTGGTAGATATGCTCATGGTGCTGTCCTAAACGTAGCTGCAATGAGAGGATTTCTAAGTCATGCCTCCGAAGCCATTCGAAGCACATAAGGATCCGTGGTAGATATGCTCATGGTGCTGTCCCAAACGTGGCTGCAACGAGAGGATTTCTAAGTCATGCCTCCGAAGCCATTTGAAGCACATAAGGATCCGTGGTAGATATGCTTACGGTGCTGTCATAAACGTGGCTGCAACGAGAGGATTTCTAAGTCATGCCTCCGAAGCCATTCGAAGCACATAAGGATCCGTGGTAGATATGCTCATGGCGCTGTCCTAAACGTGGTTGCGACGAGAGGATTTCTAAGTCATGCCTCTGAAGCCATTCGAAGCACATAAGGATCTGTGGTAGATATGCTCACGGTGCTGTCATAAACGTGGCTGCAACGAGAGGATTTCTAAGTCATGCCTCTAAAGCCATTCGAAGCACATAAGGATCCGTGGTAGATATGCTCATGGCGCTGTCCCAAACGTGGCTGCAACGAGAGGATTTCTTACAGGAAGAGAATTGTGGATTGATGGTGGATTCCTTCACTTATCCAACGTATCTGAGTTTATCTACGCATGGAACATGGAGAAGACTACAATGACAATTTATACGGTGAATGCACGGCAGTGGACTACATAAATTATGTGTGAGCAAATGTTATAGTAAGACTTCTCTAATATGTTGATTTATGAAATGTAAGGGATATAGGTATGTGATGTGGGAAGAAGGGAATGGCAGTAAATGTATTTAAAACAATGAGATTAAAGATGCTAGCTCTATGTGGGACAAACATGAAATGGAATAAAGTTTTTATGAGATAGAGTGAATGGAATACGATCATATGTAGATTACGATAGTCATAGTGAAAAGGTGTAAGAGTGCTTTAGAGTGATGGATGGCATGACGCAATGGTTTGGAAATGAATGTATGTGCTCTAGAATTAGGTATTTAAGTGAAGTTGAGATCTGCGAGGGTGGATTGTGCGTGGTTTAGTGTATGAATCCTGTAATGATAGAAGTGAAGCTGAGAAAAAGAGGTTCTGGAAGGGTTTGAGAGAGTGGTAGATGGAATTGGGAGTGGGTATTGGTTGATGGTTGTAGAAGATAAATGAATGAATGGGTGAGAGAATGAAAGAGGATAACTGGAGCTTTTGGTACAACCAGAAAAAAAAATGGAGAGAGGGTGGTAGGGTTCTGTACTGAAAGAATAAAATGTGTAGTAAACATTCTTTCAGTAAGAGGAGAAGACTTAAAAGCATAATTATCTAGGACTAGTAAGGAAAAAAATGCTGTGTGGCGTATTTGATGTGACCCTGTAAGGGTCATGAGTATGGAAGTATCTAGCCACATGATTGTGCTGGGTGAAGTTAAACTGCTTGGGGCATAGATGAAAAGACGTGATGAAGGTGGACAGGAAGTGGTAGTAGGTAGTGCAAGAGATGTGTGGGGGTATGCCCAAACTGGGAACAGGGGGCAAAATGCTGAATGGTTGAATGTCAAAGTGAACCGTACAGTGTAAGGCAAAGAGGATGTCAAATACTTAACATTACAGATGAGAATTACAGAGTGATGAGGTTGAATGTATACAAGGAGGTGAAAAGCAAAAGGAAACGGGTGAGTAAGGAGAGTAGGAAAGTAGGAAATGAAGTGTTTGGACAAATCGTGAATGAGAATCCCGATTGGAACAGGAAACTATTCTGGAAGCAAGTGCGGAAGGTGAGGAGCCAGGAGAAGAATAGCTGGGTGAACTTCGAGGAAAAGATTGGCATGGTACTTGTGAGTTGTATGATGTGGATATGGAATATGATACTAGTGTAATTATGATTAGTTTTGTGGGCGTAAATCGGGTAATATAGTGGTGTATGGAAGATATAAGTATGTGAGACGTTGTTAGTGTTCTGAGAGTTCTGCAAATGTGAAGGAAGCTGGAGTAGATTATATAGTCGCCTAAATGCTAAAATGTGTTGGTGTTTGAGTTATGTAGTGTATCGGTTATCTCGGTTGAAAGGTATTTGGAAGTGAGGTTATCTGAGGCCTAGAAGAATAAGGTAATAGTGCCCTTGTATTCATTGTCAATTTGACTTTACACAAAAAAAAAATGAAGTATACGCCGCACAACTGCGAAGATTTTAAGGTGAACTTATCCGAAAGCTTCCGGCGCAGGTCAACCGTTTAAGATTGATTTTTCTACAAGACAATGCACGACCACACATCGCACTCGTAGTGCAAGATACATTGAATTGTCTATATTTATAGCTACTATCTCTTTCGCCATACTCTCCTGAAAACTTTCCTCAATAAAATAAGTCTTTCTATGTCTCTTGAATAAAAATTCTTATGCTTTGAAGCAAAAAACTGTTGGTCTCCGAGGGCATCCTTATAAAATAATATTTCATGGGGAATCCTATTTTACGTAGACATAAAAAGGTGGCAATCCGAAGGATACATATCAGGATAGTATAGCTCCTAACCTAGAATATTCAATGCATCTCGCACTACGCGTGCGATGTGTGGTCGCACATTGTCTTGCAGAAACACAAATACTTAGCGGTTGACCAGCGTTGGATGCTCTTGAATAAGTTAACCTTGAAATTTCCGCAGTTATGCAGCGTATACTTCACTTTTTTGTTTTAGGCACTCAAGTTAACAATGAAATGTTTCTTAATAAGGAGGATCTCGAAGAGAGACTTGTACACTTTTACGCTTTAAAGCTCAAGTGGTTTTATTTTAAAGGCATATATGATGTTTTATTTTGTTCGAAAAAGTCTTCTGGACTAGATAGAAACTATTTTGTATCAGGTAACCAACAAAGTTCGTGAAATCTTTGTTTCTCTTTTGCTGGTTTAAAAAACTCACGCACCATTTTGGTTACCTGATAGAAAGGTAAATGGGAGAAAAGTGAATAGAAGAACTACATGGATATAAGTTTGTTGAAGTTTTAGGGAAAGTATTGCAAACCTTTGATTGGACGTATAAGACGGATAACTGAGGGATTGATATGGAATAAACAAGAGGGATTTAGAGCGGGTAGTGGGCGTGTGGCTCAAATATTTCCCCTGAGACACTTAGCTTAAAAAAATAAGGGATAAGGGTGTTAGATTGAAGGGGTGTGGCTATATTGGTATAAGATGCTGATTGTAGGCACCAGGGGCCAGTCCTCTTTGAAGAGATCTGCCAGGAAGTATTATGTTTTTTGACACCACAAACAGCCTAAGTATGGGTAGGAACCTTTGTCACCCCCAGAGTGAGTGCATTGAGGGAGTCTATGTGGAAGCGTAGTAGGTTCTTTATGCCCAGTGACGAACCTGAAAAACCAAATGCTACAACACGTATGACACCATCGCTAAGAACGACCAATTTTGACTGAAAAAAAAGATGAGTAGCCTTGTGTTTAATAGAGCATAAAAGGGGGATGGGGGGGCTGTTTTATTGATGTTGAATCGTGGCAACCTTGTGGGAAACTGGTAGATGATGAATTCTTAAAGTCTCGACTCCTTCTCAAATTGGCAACCCTAAAAAATCTGAAATCGATGAAACACGATTCGTGAAGGAAATACTAATACTTTTTTCTGTTATCTTAATAAAATAACCTAATCTAACTTAAAAAAACAAACAACTTCTGGTAAAACAAATTCATATTTTAAATTAGCAAAAAAAGAAGTGTTGAAATTTGCCGCCAAAATCTGAGGATGTGCACCAAACCAAAATATTCCATCTGTCTAATTTGACCCTAATCAACAATGAAGGGCACCGATGTCTAAAACTAATAAATATACCCTTAATTAGCCACTCTCTTCTTTTCAACTCAGAAACCTCTATTGGCGAGGAAAATGTCTTCACACATTGTCCTATTCCAATTCTCGTTTCCTTTTTTGAATATGCTTTTACGCCCCCTTTGCTCTCACCCTTTTTTGCCCCACATTAAAGTCGATACCCACTCGCTGTAATATGCCCATAAAAAGATGGAGGTCCTGCGAGCGCAGATTGCAACTAGTGACCTGAGTGGAACTGGATCGTGTTGGTATATGTGGGTTGAGTAATGCGCATATGTTGGGAGGAAAAACCATACAGCAACGCCATGTGATAAATATGCATATCAA
The DNA here is from genome assembly GCA_963969495.1 of Ceratothoa steindachneri. Taxonomy (NCBI): domain Eukaryota; kingdom Metazoa; phylum Arthropoda; class Malacostraca; order Isopoda; family Cymothoidae; genus Ceratothoa; species Ceratothoa steindachneri. The sequence goes on along the minus strand of OZ018322.1, from coordinate 172,407,829 downwards.
TATCATATGATAAATTAAGCATATAAGGAGTAGTGATGTTTGGACTAGTACATGCCCCATATACATACAACATGATTGTAGAATTTCCCCAAAATCAGTGATGTCAGATGAGGCAAGCACATATATGCAAACAAAGCCAATAGAGCAAAGCAGTCCACCAGATGCAAGGGCATTTAACACATTCATAGGATTATTATAGAGGAGAGTGGATTCCATCTGTGCCTCCTCCACCATATCGTGCTTTTATTTTCCCCACTACAAGAATGATATGAATATGATTTTCATTTTCATTCACTAAATAAAACTACTTAAATAGAAGAATTGGACTTGAACTCCTCTTCCCACGCTCATAATAACTACCCTGTTATGTGGGGCGTATAGAGTGCCAAATAAACAATAGGATATTAGTCCATTATCTTTTTTTTATGCAAAATTCCTGTTGGAGTGAGGAACTTGTGTCGTGAATTCTCATTCACTGCCTCGTTTGTAATCAGCAACAACCAATTCCATTGTTGCTTGCCCGCGAGCATCGACCAATTTCTTCGTTAAAATCAAGCACAGCGTAATTATGGAGGTTCGATGATTCAAACCACCATGTTATATATACGAAGCTGCTCCTTTGCAACTCTCTTCCATTCGTGGATACAGACTGGTGAACAGCTCATTGTGGATTTGAACTCCTCTTCCCCCTCTGATTCGAACCACCGTGTTATGTGAAAGAAACTGCTCCTTTGCCACCTCTACTCCATTCGTGGATGTGGTCTGGTGGATAGCTCATTGCGGATTCGAACTCCTGTTTTCACGCTGATTCGAATCCCCGTGTTATGTGAATGAAGCTCCTCCTTTGCCACCTCTCCCCATTCGTCGATGCGGGCTGATTGGACAGCTCATTGCGGATTTGAACTTCTCTTCCACCCTGATTCGAACCCTCAATTTGTATGAACGAAGCTGCTCCTTTGCCACATCTCCTCCATTCGTAGATGCGGACTGGTGGACAGCTCATTGCGTTTTGAACTCCTCTTCCCACCCTGATTCAAACCACCGTGTTATGTGAATGAAACTGCTCCTTTGCCACATCTCCTCCACTTGGGGATGCGGGTTGGTCAGCAGCTCATTGCGAATTTGAACTCTTCTTCCCACGCTGATTCGATCCCCCGTGTTATGTGAACGAAGCTGCTCCTTTGCCACATTTCCTCCATTTGTGGATGAGGGCTAGTGGACAACTCATTGCGGGTTTGAACTCCTCTTCCCACGCTGGTTTGAACTTCCTTTGTGTTAATGTAGCTGCTCCTTTGCCACATCTCCTCCATTTGTGGTTGCGGGCTGTCTGAAATCTTATTACGGATTTGAGCTCCTTTTCCAACGCTGATTCGAATCCCCGTTTTGTGTGAACGAAGCTGCTTCTTTGTCACCTCTCCTCCATTCGTGGATGTGGTCTGGTGGATAGCTCATTGCGTATTTGAACTCTTGTTTTCACGCTGATTCGAATCCCCGTGTTATGTGAAGGAAGCTGCTCCTCTGCCATCTCTCCTCATTCGTGATTGCAGGCTGGTGGAAAGCTCATTGCGGATTTGAGCTCCTCTTCCCCCGCTGATTTGAACCCCCATTTTGTGTGAACAAAGCTGTTCTTTGCCATCTCTCCTCCATTCGCGGATAGCTCATTGCGGATTTGAACTCTTGTTTTCACGCTGATTCGAATCCCCGTGTTATGTGAAGGAAGCTGCTCTTTTGCCATCTCTCCTCATTCGTGATTGCGGGCTAAGGAAAAGCTCATTGCTGATTTGAGCTCCTCTTCCCCCGCTAATTTGAACCCCCATTATGTGTGAACAAAGCTGTTCTTTGCCATCTCTCCTCCATTCGTGGATAGCTCATTGCGGATTTTAACTCTTGTTTTCACGCTGATTTGAACTCTACTTCCCACGCTGATTCGATCCCCCTTGTTATGTTAACGAAGCTGCTCCTATGCAGCTTCGCAGCAAAAGTGTGATCGGCGGCAGGTTGGTGCGGATTTGGCATGATGTTCCAGGACTTGAGTAAGGACTTAGTAGGCTTAGTACTTTGTTGTGATAGTAGACTGTTGAGGCATCACAACCACACACATTGATCCTTGAGAATTGAGAATTGAAGAAGGTGAAACGGCCCTTTCTGCTGCGAAATCCTTCTTTCAAAATCTGAGGTCGAGGCTCTTCATCACTCAACCACACCATTTTGGATTGATTGTTTCTAGTGATAAAGAAAAAAATCCAAACTCATCTCTGCTAGCAACATCTGAGAACCGTTTCGGACTATTTGGTTCGAATTCAGCCAGACAGAGACGTCAAATCCGCCCCGTTCATTCGAATTCAGCAAGCCATAGACGACAAATCACTACCAGTTCGCACTTCTGCTTTTCTGTTAGCAAATGGGGTATCCATCGAGCACACTTCTTCTTCAGTCCTAAGTGTTCTTGAACGATGCCATGTGAACTCCCATAAATGACACCAAGTTCAAAGATAAGAATCGAAGAATAACATTAGGATCTTAGCCAATGATGTCCCGGGCACGGACCGTTGTTGCTTCAGTCACGGATGTCTGGGGGCGTCTAGACCGATGATCATCTTCCAGCTGAGTTTTTCCGTCTGCAAAAGCTCGAATCCAGCGGGAACGTGTAGAACCTACAACATTCTTTAGAGAAATCCATGTTTCCGGTTAGAGGGCGAAATCAACAATAACACAATCGCGCAGCGCAACGAGACAATCTAACCCAGCCAAGCCGCGACAAGTTTAAACACGTCACAACAGACAACACTCAATGCCCCGCGTTCCCCTCCCTCCAATCACTAATCGTCTCTCTGCCACGAGTCCGACTGTCATTACTTTCTGATCACCCCTCGTACTCTCTCATTCTTGATATTCATACAACTATTCTCTCCGTTTCTCCTCTTTCTCATTTCCTCTTCCCAAAACTGCCGGTCGCCGTCACGGATCCTCATTCATCTTCTTGTTCTCAATCGGATTCTCATTCATCTTCTTGTTCCCATCCGGATCCTCATTCATCTTCTTTTCCCCATTCATCTTGTTCCCACTCGAATCCCCATTAATCTTTTTTTCCCATCCGGATCCTCATTCATCTTCTTGTTCTCCTCCGGATCCTCATTCATCTTCTTGTTCTCAACCGGATCCTCATTCATCTTCTTGTTCCCACCCGGATCCTCATTCATCTTCTTTTTCTCGGCTGGATCTTCATTCATCTCGCTGTTTTTATCCGGATCCTCATTCATCTAATTGTTTTTATCCGGATCCTCATTCATCTTATTGTTATCATCCGGATCCTCATTCATCTTCTTGTTCCCATCCAGATCCTCATTCATCTTCGTTTTCTTATCTGGATCCTCATTCATCTTACTGTTTTTATCCGGATCCTCATTCATCTTATTGTTTTTATCCAGATCCTCATTCATCTTATTGTTCTCATCCGGATCCTCATTCATCTTATTGTTCTCATCCGGATCCTCATTCATCTTACCTCCAAATGCTACATTTGTTGTTTTCATACCCTTGGCTAATCACGCGTTTAACTTTAATTTCCCTTGCTTGTGTGCATTTATCTCATCTGCATTATTCAGTACGTCTACCTTTTGTACATTTTACATTCTCATTCTACCATTCAGTGGTTTGCTTTCTCTTTTCAGTTCTTGCACACCCACATACAACCTTTGCACTGCCCACTATCATTCCTTAAATTTGCTCCATCTTCAATGTTCACACTTCTTTCCTCTCTTTTACTCTATAAGCATTTGTACGTACCCCTCCCCCCTCTCTTTCTTTTTCTCATTTAACAACCTTTCACTTTGAATTCTCTTTAACTTCCCACCTTCCTTGGAACTATTCACCTATAACAAAGCTTTCAATGAATGAAAATTAACTCATCTTCGTGTTTGCATTTTATGTTATTACTATTTGTCGCCTTTTTTCTTTCATTTATCTTTCTCCCTCCTCATACTTCTTCTCCCCTGAATGAAAACTTTATCTTTGAACATAGTTTGCTTTTCTACTTTAAAAAAAATCCGCTTTCCTTATAGTTTATTATAGAATATAGAAGCCTTTGGAGCTCTCGCTAGCCTGGTCGATGCAGCGTTGCCCTTCTATGGTTGAGGCGCGGTTTGGATACCAGCGATCGCGGGCACAAAACTGTCAGCAGCTTCGCTCCGCACAAGCTATGAGAACATTTCTAATTTTAAAAAGTCAAATTTACGCAAACCGAGAAGAATATTTAGCAAAATGGATTGGAGTTTGTTGACTAACATTACCAACATAAACACTTCGTGGGAACTATTTACCAATATTTAATTATACACGGGGATAAGCATGTATACCATTATACGAATAATGAGGATGAACGAAAGAATTTCATAAGCCTTCGGCGCAAAGCCAAAAAGTTAATCAAGGAAAGTAAAAAGGACATGGAGATATGCATAGCGAATATACGAGTAAGTAAAAGAAACCTTAAACGATTCTTTAGCTATATCAGAAAAGAAAGGAGTAGAAAAATTAACTATAGGACCATTAGTAGTTGAGAACGGGGATTTTATAAACGATGAAGTAGAGATGAGTGACACCCTTAATACATTCTTCGCATCAGTATTCCGCACAGAAGACTTAAGATAAAACAGGCGCTCTTCAACATATCATCGTAAGCGAAAACGATGTGCTAAAATTTAGGGAGAGCTTAACCCAAACAAATCAGTAGGGCCGGACACTATTTCACCAAGAGTTCTAAAAGAAATTAAAGATGAGCTTGCCAAACCACTTGCACTGCTTTTTAATAGATCGTTGCAGACGAGCACTATGCCAGACAAGTAGAAGATCACTAATGTAACACCAATATTTAAAAATGGTAGCAAATATATCCCTGACAACTATCACCCAATTAGCTTAACTTCAGTTGTGTGCAAAATTTTTGAAACGCTCATACTTGTAAGGAACAAAATCGCGAACTATTTGGAATCAAACATCATTTTTAAGGACACCCAGCATGGCCCCCGTAACAAACGTCCTTCGCTCTCAAACATTTTAGACTTCTTCCACGACATTCTTAATCTATATGATGAGAGTAAAGCTGTCGATATCATATACCTTTACTTCCATGACTTCCAGAAGCCCTTCGACAAAGTTCCTCACAAAGGGCTAATGATAAAATTACCCTCGCACGCAATACAGGGCGACATTTCAAGATGGATTAAGAATAGGCTCCGCAAAAGAAGGCAGAGAGTAGTCATAAATGGCCAGGCATCTAATTGGCTCATTGTAACTAGTGGGGCTCCATAGGACTCAGTTTTAGAGCCGATCCTCTTTCTAATCTATATTAACAACATTGATGAAGTTCTGACATGCACAATCTCAAAGTACGCGGATGATACAAAAGTCAAATGATGTAAACTCACATAAGAAAGTAGAAGATATATAATATAATTTAGAGAAGTTATTACGTTGGGCCCAAACTTGGCAAATGTGCTTCAATGAGGTTAAATGCAAAGTGCTCCCCATAGGTAATCAAAATGAAAAAGCATCTTATTCAATGAATGGAATACAATTGATAAACGTAGACAATAAATTTAAGAATTGCATCATCGAGTAACCCAAAACTCAGTCAACAATGCACAGAAGTTACCAAGAAGGAGAAAAAAATAATTGGTTTATAAGAAAGTCATTCGAGTATAAATCGAAAGAAGTAATATTACTCTCTACACATCGTAAGGTCCGAACTCTTCTGGAACTCTGTGTTCAAAGCTGGTACCTTTACTACCAAAAATATATAAACAAGCTAGAACGGATTCAAAGTAGCTACCAAAATGGTACATAGTCGAAAAACAAGCTATACGAGGACCGTCTTAAAGAATTAAATATCTTCCATTAATCCAGCGTATACTAATATATGACTTAATTCAAGTATTTAAAATCATCAAAGGTATAGTTAATATGAACTGTAGCACTAATTTATAATCGACTGATTTAATTATACAAGGGGAAACAGTTGCACAAGTCTAAAAAATGTCTTCAACCGAATAGTGAAATTATGGGATGGTCTCCCACGTAATGTCATTGACTACACAAACTACACAAAGACTTTGCCTCAAACCCAAGACTGACTACATTTATAAAGGAGTAATACTGTATTTTCCTTTTTTCCCTCCATCAGATAAGCGACCATCAATGATCAAGGCAGCGAAGTTCAGTCAACTTGGCTTAGATCGTGTCCGAAGCAACTTCGTAAAAATCAATGGTCTGTTGCAGCCTGCGTGTTCCTTTGTATTTCTTTATATACCCCGCGGGGAACAAAGAATTCCACACGCATCATCACGCGCATAGCCACTCACAACATCGCCACAATCTCCTCCCTATCTTCATGGCACAACATACCCAGTCTCTTCTGTCCCTGAACCCTATGGGGGAGACTCATATCCACCTACTCCCGACGTGGAGTACTAATTAGTAATTTCCCCCATGGACAGTAAAGAGAATCCCATACTCTTAACTCGGAACCGCGAAGGGTTCTCTGATCACTGGTTGGCGTGTATAAAAAAAACACAATAAGACCCTACACACACAATGTTTGCCAGCGTTTGTCATTCTGATAGTTATGTATATTTAATTATCGAGTCTTACATCGTTCACGATGCAGGGGCGGATGGCGCAAATTAGCTACTTACGTAGACGCTCTTATGTTTCGGGTAAATGAAAACTGTCACGTTATTCTCCCGTTAGAATCGGGTCATTTGTGTTGTATTTTTAGGCATCTTTTTCATCAGAGTAAATAATTCCAGAGGTCACCCCAAGAGGGCATTACGAGAGGCCAAACGACCCTTAATTACGCCGTGCTTGATTTTAGCGAAGAAATCGGTCGATGCTCGCGGGCAAGCAACAATGGAATTGGTTGTTGCTGATTACAAATGAGGCAGTAAATGAGAATACAGGACACAAGTTCCTCACTCCAACAGGAATTTTGCATAAAAAAGATAATGGACTAATATCCTATTGTTTAATTGGCCCTCTATTACCCCCCCCCCCTCCTAATGACTCTATGGAAACCAACTTTAATTGCCTACGTATCATAACGATTCTGCCATACCGCTTCATACCACGGTATGACACTTAATTCAACCTTGCAGATTGAATACATAACACCGAGGCTGCAGTAAGTGTGATGAAGGTAATGTAAAAAAAAACCCTGAAGTGGATTGAAGTGATTTTTATTTTCTTCTCAAAATTAAAACCGGCAATCAACGAGGGCATTTCCAGCAGAAAGTTTGTTAAAGGAGATCTGTAAAGAAAGTGTTTGAGAAAATGTGACGAAGATACATAGCCACAGATCCTCCTACAGGTGTTGGGGCAAGCAGGGCACAGACCTGTAGGCGTTACGGCAAAGAGGGAAAGCAATCATTCAGATGTCAGCTACAACATGATTTCTAGGCTACACCTAACGGCCCCTTGTAGAACCAAAGGGAGAGGATTGCCCCACCTCCTCTCCAGGTCCTGCCCGACCAGGAGAAAGTGGATGAGGGCTGGTCGGCGACTAGCCTGCAAAATTAGGGATCGGCTAAGAAAAAAAGGTGAGAGAGAGTTTTTGCCCCACGACTGCACTCATTTAAGATGAATCCGAACCGCGGGTATCTACAGTGTTATGACAGCTGCCATAAAGTCGACCCGTATCTGAACTCCATCCGGCAACTAATCACACTCAATTTAGCTTAACTTCGCTGTACTCGGAAGTGGCCCTTCCACTCAGCTAAGCCGCAGCCGGGAGAAAAAGGCGGCTAAAATGGAAATTTATAGAAAAAATAAAACCCAGATAGTCTCAATTTAGTTTGAGACTATCGGGGGCACTGGATAGCGTGACGCTCTTCCTGGTGTAAGTCTACTCCTCCCCCCTTGAGTGGACAAGGGAGTAAAAAAATGTTATGGCTGACGGTGAAGTTTAAAATGACCGGGGTGTGTGTGTGATTACCAACCTACACCCCTTGACTAGTGAAAGCAAGCAGCCAAGAGAAATCCTTTCTCATTCGTGACCTACCATTTGTGCCCAATGGAGAATGGTAGCTAGGGGCCTTCAGTGAAAGTCGTCGATATTAGATTTTTTCCCTGCCTGGAATGGAACGCGGGACCGTTTAAAGTGGAACACGCTAACCTCTACTACCAAAAGTCATGATGGTCCCAAACCCGTTTCACAAATGATTAATTAATGGCAACCACAATTTGATAACCATATTTCCCGCACGAAGAGAACTGCCTCTTATTCCTATTGGTTGTTTCTCTTTCGACTGTTCTATTTAGCTTGTTTCCCTACAGTAAATACACCCTCCTCGGATTATAGAGGTTTGTCTCTCTCAGGGGAATTCGAATTCGGACTTTGGAGTGACTGTAATGTGTGGATGAACTTGTTTCGGGGGGCTATAAATACACCATACGACCCACATCACCATTACTCTCCTTTACATTAATTATTGTATTCTTATAATCATTTTATTTCTTATTGATCAAACCCACAAGTCGATGCCCCGTGTGGACTGTTAAACTCGGTACCTGGAGGAGCAAGGTGCCCTTCCTACCCCAGTGTCCTGGCAGCCTCAAACTGGATTGAGAGTATCTAGACTTTATTCTTTCGAGACATTTCTACTTTATACTCTTTTTTTACCCCACTTTCTTTACAAGATTTCGTCTATTGATCTCTGGTCAGTACGTGAAATGGGGATTCACCCATCTTGCGTCTTTTGCTACAATTTGGCACTGGGGATTCACCCATCTTGCGTCTTTTACTTTGTTTGGGAGTGGGGATTCACCCATCTTGCGTCTTTTGCTTTGTTTGGGAGTGGGAATTCACCCATCTTGCGTCTTTTGCTTTGTTTGGGAGTTGGGATTCACCCATCTTGCGTCTTTTGCTTTGTTTGGGAGTGGGGATTCACCCATCTTGTGCTTTTGCTCTGATTTGGCAGTGGGGATCCACCCATCTTGTGTCTTTTGCTTTGTTTGGGAGTGGGGATTCACCCATCTTGCGTCTTTTGCTCCGATTTGGCAGTGGGGATTCACCTATCTTGCGTCTTTTGCTTTGTTTGGTAGTGGGGATTCACTCATCTTGCGTCTTTTGCTTTGTTTGGGAGTGGGGATTCACCCATCTTGCGTCTTTTGTTCCGGTTTGGGAGACGGGATTCAGCCATTTTGCCTCTTTGCTCCAGTTTGGGATGGTAGATATTGCTATGCACCACATCTTTTATCCTATTACGCACCTGCAAGGTCATGGCAGGTGTGGCATTGACAACCTTGTTGCTGTTGACATCTAGAGAATTAAGTGTGCACTCTCTTGGCCCAATACGCTCAGTTTTGCTTCCCAACCCCAATGCCCACAGGAGGATCCGCGGCTATATATCTTTCTTACATTTTTGCTTCCTTTATCTTCACCACTTTCTTTACATATCTTTTCTTAGATGCTTTCGGCGGGAGATGCCCTCGTTGGGATTTCGCTTCGAATGCGAGAGGGAAAAATCTGATCGATCAGTAAACCATCCTGGCCTTTGAGGTCCATCGGTGAAATGGGGGCACCGCTATATACCGGTGACCTTGTTTATTTTTCTTAAGGACGACCTTGAAGGACAACCTTAGCTTATCATCGATAATTGCAGGCAAAATTAGTCAATTTTGTTTTTTATTTTGACGGAGTTTTTTTTTAGCGTTGAAGATAAGACCATTCTACTTGAAGCTTCGGGGATGATGCTTGTAGCACATCTCCCACCTATCAATCCTTTTTCGCGAATCCACCCCCCTGCCTTCCATAATGGACGTCAAGGCTCCGTTAGACACCTTATTTGGAGCAATAAATTCGTCTGTCAGTTTGAAATCGAACCTTCGCAAGCCGAGTGCTCAGCTGCGCCTTGCGGCTCGCCAGGCGTGATTACGAAACGCGAATTCAGCGAATCACGTCTGCTTTCCATCATGACTCATCTCACGCGATTCCGGGCAACATTGCGAGTCTCTTTATTAACCTGTAGGGAGGTTAATATTCTTGGGGGAGGGGGTCAAGAATATGTTGACCGTCAAACTTGTCATTTTTTCATCACCACCGTTGGGCCCCTTTCTGCTTTTCCATACCCACAGAACCCCGGTTAGAGAGGTTTGTGGGAGTCGCCTTCATCTGAACTATGTTAAGGCGTTCCATAAAATAGTTCCTCCTTGACATGGATAGCAACGTCCCCTGAGATACTCCTCTTCCTTGCGATTCCTTGTGTCACACACACACATACAAAACCTCTTTCTTTTCTCCCAGCGCATTCAGATATCTTCTCCGATTTATTCATTCGAGATATTTGCATTTTACACTAATTTCAACACTTTTTTTACAAGCTTCTTTTCACCTATTTTCTTGGCAGGTGGATAATTTCGCAGTCTAGTCGTCGACCAGCTTTCGCCCATTCATTTCTGGTCCGAACCGGGAAGGTGGAGAAGGTCATCTCCACTTCTTGGTTCCACTTGAAGGGTGGGGATCGCATGTCTGCCTTTCCCCACCCCTTTTCCCTCTACTTCCCTTCATTTTACTTTTCGTTATTTATTCTTTTACGTACCCGCAAGAGGATGGGAGGCACGCATACCCTGTCAATTCCAAATACATACGGTGTGCCCACCGGGCCCCAATTCCTGGAAGGGAAGTTATGGTCATATGACTTCCACACATTTTTAGTTCCTCTCTTTTCACCATTTTCTTTACAGATTTCTTCCAGCCAACTTTATGCGAGAGTCGCCCTCGCTGCTATTGAGCTTTAAATCGGAAAAAAAACCCTGCAGGTGTTTGGGCCGGGAAGGCACGCAGTCCTCCAGATATCAGCTGCAGCATGGTTACCTACACTCCTCCTGACGCCCCTTTGCGTGTAATCCACCCCGGGTACGTTCACAAAGAAACGAGTGAAGGGGCAAAGGACAGACAGCAAGAGAGAATTAAAAAGTCAGAGGGGGGAAAGGACTCATTGGTGACCAAGATTAGCATCCTTTTGGGTGGATAGAAATTGATTTATTATTATTATTTTTTACCTGAAAAATAAAAAAAAGCGAAAAGTAACGTGGGTATCTTCAATAGAATGTTTTTTTAAAAAAGAGAGTTGTTAAGAAAGAGGGTGAAATAATATGAAGTAAACTGTGTGGAAAGTACAAAGAGAAAATTAAGGGGGATCCTTGACAAGGCACACAACTCTCCTGTACCTGCCCTCTTCCCTCCACCCATGTCCCTCTAAGGAAGGAAGATTTTGTAGGCCAGTTTGCTCGTCGACCCCGTGACTGGAAACCTTTGAGTTTACCGTTTCGTTACCACTGGACCTCCCGAAACGTCGACACTATCGTGTACCATTTGGCAGAGATACTTCTTTATATTCTCAAGGATTGCAATGGAGCACAGACACTCAAATGAACGAACTTGAACTCCTTTACAGGAGTTCCATGACTCCTGTAGATAGAGGGGTGTAAGAAAAGAGGCGAAGAAAAAAGAAGGAACGAAAGTTGGCGACCGGCGAATCTCAACAAGAGGGAAAGTCCCTCGAATGACCTGCGTCGTTTTGTGATACCATGATAAATGGTTATTGCATCGATGGTTTCCCATGGTTCAAATCACTTACAAGTGCCTTTGAATGGCTAAATGACGTTTCTGCCACTAGATGGCGCCACCCAGCGCCAAATCCGATGGCAGATTTGAAATCTCCAGGGTGAATAACCATATGTCCCATGGTCATATGGGTCATTTCATGGCTCTAAATGGGTACATTGTAACTTTACTCCTTTTGGAAAAAAAGCGACGCCTTGAACTGGCGTTTCGCTGGAGGTAAAAAGAGGCGTCCAAGCGAAGCTTATAAACGGCTCGCCTGCACTTCACGGCGCGCTGGAATCCTTCAGACCCTAAAGGCTAATGATTTCAAGTATTTTTTATACCTTAACTTTGGAAATTTTCCATTTGCGATTGTCCAATTGAAATCATACTGCATTGGGCATACCTCAGAGCGCTCCTTATCTACCTCATGGTTTACTACTGGTGTGGCAACCGCATAACACGACTGCGTACACTATAGTTTAACTGACAGTTTTCAATGCTTTGGGGGAGGGGGAGGGTGTCAGGAATTCACCCTCGGGTCATACTTGTACAACGAATATCTTATTGCAAACCTGTTAGGCAATGTGAGTTCTCCAGGGAGATTCTTTGTTCCCCCGTTTGTGGTTTGCGTGTACTTGCATCCCAAATCCAATAGCATCTTTGGTACTAGTGATTTAAAACCGATCTTAAACGGCATTTTAGGCATCTGAACATTCAACTAAAACCTAACGTGATTCCTGTCCCAAACCGATAAGTCATTATTAGTTGTTTCGCTTCTTATATTACGAAAATAACCAATTTATTGTGTCCGAAATCCGGTGGTAGATGGTGGCAGTGGTAACATTTACTAAACCGTTCTTGCCCACCACAATAGGTGCAATTAGCTTTGAACGAACAGATCTATATTTGAAGATGGTGCGGTTAGTGTAAAGCAAAAATTGACAATCGACACTGCATCAAGCCATGTGTATCGTGCGTAACCAGGAAAGGTGTTTTCAAAGAATCTTTCAATATTCTAAATACCTTCCTGGCGAGGCACGATGCCAGGCTCTCTGATCTTGATGCAGTGTCAGTGGTCATTTTTTTTTGCTTTATACTAACCGAACCATTTGTCTCGAGTTTCTCGAATTCTACCCATATATGAAGATCGATAAAGGTCGTCCGTAACTCTTTCCATGAAAATAAAGAGGCTCACATTCATTTCACTTCCTCCTCCAAGACGAGGGTGTTTGAGAAACAATAGTGATGTTTTGATCGCCAATTCGACGAGATTGCTTAATAGGCTAAAGCAGTAAGCTGCAAAATCGCGAGAATGCAATTTATAAAGCAACTTTGCAGGAAAAATCAAGCTCGTTTGCAGTTAAATCGCATGAAAACTGGCGGGGCTCATTGAGGGGGCCTGGTTCATATAAAAAGATGATGAGAAAGTGAGGGGGCCCCTCCTCGTTTCCGTGGATGGGGGGACCAAAGAGCAGGGGAATAGTGGTGAAACTTAATTACAGGGGGAGGCAGAAAGCATGCCCGGAGATCGAGCCTCTCAGTATTTAAATATTACATCATATTTACAAAATAAATTGTTGCTGGAACAGCAAAATAATAGTAATGATAATAATATTTGTGCACTGGAGTAAATAAAGGTTAATAAATAATGCAGATTAATAATAATAATAAAAATTGACGAGAATCACTTAATATGGTTAAAGTGTATGTTCACGAGTGGGTTGGCCCCAGGGTCACCTGTATATGGCGGGTGTGGCCCCCGACCTTGCTGAAGGCATATACCACTTGTATCTCTCCAGGTCTGGTAGTCTGTTAGTCTGGTAGTGTCTCTGTCTACCCATCTACTCTGCCGAATATCTTATATGGAGGCACTACACTTCATCAGGAGGGCAGCGTGCCTTCCAGGCCTCATCAACCGCAAGGGGATCTGCCATAAATGGGGCTGGTTCTGGAGGATTGTGAGTCCCGGGTTTGCTCGATTTAGATTACTCGTAGCTGAGTGGATAAGACGTCGAATTTGAACCTCTGAGTACCGGGTATGATCCCCGGCGAGAGCGGACACTAAAATTTCTGGCGATCGTAGGGAGCTGCCGCCAATGAGTCGGTTCATCAAGTATGAGCCATAGATGTATACAACTTCTACCACGTACGTTATCACACACTTAGCCAATTACAACACCTTTGTATTTTCCACCCCGTTTTCCTCCCGACACACAACACACCACTCTTCCGTCTCAGCGCCTGCTAAAGAAAGGGTTTCAGTCCGCACTCCCCTGACGCGGAGCAGGTGGCTCTCCTTAAGGCAACGACGGGTCCCCTGCTCGCAGGTGGGTGGCAAAACACAGACTACTATCACCATGCCTTCACCTTGCTCTCCCTACGGATATGACCCCCCTGGTGTTCTCGGGCTTGTCATCGATTGTCATTCTGATCTTTGGGTGACTTTCAAAATCCGGTCGGAGGAACTCTCGCATATTTGAAAAGGAACAGGCGGTGCCATTGACTCAGCTTGGAAAATCTTAAATGCCACTATAGTCGTGTCTTTTGTATTTTCTATTATTTTTTTCCTTCTTCAGGATATTTTCTTTCCTCACTAAGCGGCATGGCACGCGATCCACGCAAAGACCCTCTTTTATCCACAGAATCGAACCAAGGTGTCCCCCGGTGCAGGCTCAATACCTGGGCCATTCAGCCATCCGCTATTCGCCGAAAGTCAGAACCAGGAATTTGCCCCCTCCTTCCATCCTCCACCGTTTGCCTCCCTCATTGGTAGTGGGACACACGAGGGGTTGTTGGGGGTCTCCTGTGAGAATACCCCGCATCGTTCAGTCGAGGATTCATGGGCTGTCGGAGCGACATATTTGGCGCGATGATCGTCGTTACTTCCACCGCACGTACACATGTACACGTACATACCGTTGTGGCTCTTAAAATGCACGTATGTTGTGTATGTACATACGCCTTTAGTCACACATAAAGATATCCAACAAGACTGTAGTATATGAATCCCCTAAACTACACACACACACATATATATATATATATATATATATATATATATATATATATATATATATATATATATATATATATATATATATATATATATATATGTAACGTCTACCGAGGATTAACTGGTTGCCATCTGTTCTATTTAACTTTCATTTGGGGAATTAAATTATGATTAAAGGTGCTAAAAATGAGTGGATAGTGGTGCAGATGTGAGAGAGATGATTTTAGACCCCCGGGTTGGAAATCGCAGCGATTTTATAGGGAGTGAGCGAACACCTGTTTTCCGGGAGATTGAAAAGAAGGAGGCTCAAAAACTTTTCAGCCCCAATGCCTCTGTCTCTGTTATTCTCTTTCTGCCTTTGTCCGCGTTAGTTTACTATTTATTGGTCTGTCTGTCCGTCTGGCTAGCAGGGAGTCAATGTGTATTTATATATGGGCGATTATTTGTTGCTGGTTACGCTAAAAAAGTCTATAGAATTAATTTTCATAACTGAAATATTCTTCTTTCTTGCCAAACTATTTTCTACTTCAATGATAGCCATATAAATTCACACGAAAAATGAGAGACAGAGAAAAAAAATATGGAGATAGTAATAATGGTACCTCAAAAACCTGACGATCTGTGGTGAGGAGTTACCAGTGGGGTCCGACGTCCATCTAAACAAATTGCGGAGTACCTCGTCCAACCGACTTGAAATCCTCGAAAGATGAACTGTTCACCTCTTCTTTTCGAAGACTGTTCACCTTACCGTAGACCTTATACGAAAAATTGTACCCTCATAAGCTGTCCTGGAATAGGCGCAAGCAGATTTGTATTCAACGTGAAAAACTTCCTGTAGTCAAAGTTTTCAATTCCTCGTATAATTCTAAATGTCTCAAATAGCTAGCCAGGTAAACGGCGCATCTGCAGGGAAGACAACTCCACTTCTCGTAGCCGGTGCTGATTATCCTTTGTGTCTAATGGACAGGATCAGCTTAGTGGCCCTGGCCTGAACCTGTTCTAGTCGATCAATGTTCTTACTTAGCGTAAGAGATTGGAATTGTTTGGCGTACCTCCAGGTGTGGCTGGAATAGAGAGCTGTACAAGGTGAGGTCACTATCTCCTTTTCGGAAAAAGAAATTGTCTCTTTATCTACCCTAATAGTCTCTGGGCCTTTTCACTACCTGGCCTACTAACTGAAGTACTTCAGTTCGCTGGTGATTTGCACACCTAAATCTTTTTCCACGGTAGGCGCCTCCAATTAGAGTCGTGAGATTCTAGGTGTTCAAATATGCAATTATGCTGCACTCACATTGGATTTAAGACTAATAGGTCGGTAATTACCACACTTTCACCTATTTCCTTCTTAAAAATCGGAGTCACGTCCTCTCATCCTCCAGTCCTGAATTATTTCTCCCCGTTTCTAGTAAATCATTGATGATTGCAGCTATGTGTTGTGCAACCTTACCGCTTGATTCACAAATCACTCT
Source organism: Ceratothoa steindachneri (assembly GCA_963969495.1). Taxonomy (NCBI): domain Eukaryota; kingdom Metazoa; phylum Arthropoda; class Malacostraca; order Isopoda; family Cymothoidae; genus Ceratothoa; species Ceratothoa steindachneri. Next base: position 172,391,748 of record OZ018322.1, on the reverse strand, counting down.
GGAAACAGAACTCTGGGCCGGGAAACTTGTACTAGTTCAGATTCTTTAACAGAGTCGCCTCACCACATAACTGTCTCTCAGCGCGCCTATGCGATGGCGAGTGGTTTGTAGATGTTAATGCGAAGGAAGGTTTCTTCTGGATTTCTTTGCAGCGGAACGCGACATGAAGTTTCTTAACCACGCTTAGTTCTGCGCATCATCGTTTTAACTCTTCTGCAACTCTCTCTACACTGAAAAAGGAAGTTCCCGCTACGGTTGGTTTTCCTAATGAGGTAGCCAGGTTTCTATTATGAAGTTCCGAGCCGTTTGATCGAAACGAACGTGTCCTTCTGGGTCATGAAGTGGTTCTTGAACTAGAGCCGAGGCTCCACTGCCGAACTCAGGCTCCATCCAACCTATCGCGCTCCGAAAACCGTCAAAGTTAGAGCGTCGGTAGGCAGTTGTGTAGATTACAGGAGCTCCCGCATCGCAATTTACGATGCCAGAGCTCCCGTCGACCTAAGTGGGGACGGAAAACTTGACAGCAGAGATCGGTACCGTCAAAACACACTTGCACGCTCACTCCGGCGACCATGGCGGTCTCCGGTGAACACCAAGTCGAGCGTGTTCTCACCTCTCGTCGACCAACTTTATAGTCGCGTGCGACTCTATAAGTTACTATGTCGGTCCGTAGGTCAGTCGGTCGGATGGTAACCATTTTACTTTTCAATGGGTTTTTTGCAATAACATCGTAACTATTTGGCCGATTCTAACGAAATTTAAAACCCTTTATGTTATTTTACATTCTCTTTCAAGTGATATAATCGCCAAGGTCCTCCCACGAATGTCCGGGAATTATTAAAAGAAAACTAACTATGAGTCGGATTGGCCCACTGGTTGAAAGTTTTGAAGGTCATAGGGTCATAAGGTCATAAGTCAGAATAATTAAGAGCGCGCGACTTAGGACCATTGACCTTGTTCCAATTAGTTATAGGCGGAGAAACCGAGGAGTCGCCATCCCTCCCATTAGATCGGATTATCGCCCCAGGCAATGTCGGGGCAGATAAAGAGACCCATGATGACAAAAGACGGGTGACTCTCCCCCAACTCGGCCATCTTAGGCACAGGTTAGAGTCCGAGTCCTGCGAGTGAAATTGCGGCTTGTGCATTACCACCACCGACCGATATGTGTGTGAAGAGAAAGGGAGAGAGAGAATAGAGAGAGTGAGAGAGTATATGAGGGAATGTAAGAGAGATAATGTTTGAGAGAAAGCGACAATAGGGGGGGGGGGTAGAGAAGAGAGAGGGAGAGGGGAAGAGAGGGAAAAAGAAAGATAGAGAATGTGTGTGAGAGAGAGAGAGAGTTAAGAGATATAGTGTACGATAGTGTAAAGTGTCTGAGAGAGAGATTAAGACAGAGAGAGGTTGGGGGAGAGAGGTTAAGTGAAAGAGAGAGATAAATAGAGTGTGTGTATATGTGTCTCGTTTACAACCTATCGCTTTCTATTCCTACTTCGCCGTTCGCTATGATGGGACAACTTAATTATAACACAATCTGTCGCCTAAGTATCCTTTAGCGATGACCATAAATACAATTTCGCGTCCTTTAACTTGGTCCCTTTCCTTAGGGAATGTTCACGGGCCTTCGGTGTGCGATGTCCTTTTCCGTCACTTCTTTGATGGGATTGCGACTGAAGGGGCGGGGCGGCACCGTGCCGTTGGCCCCGGCGCCATGTCCATACGCATGCGGGAACGTCGGGTCTGCGACCAGACATGCGCGCGCACACGCATCCATGCAAAACATATTTACACATAGACGCCATACCGATCATAAGATATTTGGATTAAAAAAAAAACGACCGGAACTCATAGTGTAACCATTATTTAGGTCATAGGTGTCTACTCGAAAAAAAAAAGATACCTGAATGACCAGTGAGAGCACTTTAACTAGGGAGAATCCTGATAAACATCGATGAAATTATTAATGTAATGAAAGTAGTGAAATTAGAAGTGAAATTGTGTGAAAGGTTTATAGCCAGAGTGAGGTTAAAGAAGAGACTTCTCGGGGGGGAGCTCTCAGGTCTGGAAGAGGGGGTGGGGCGCAACTTATCAGAACCTGACCAAGCTCCCGTGTGAGATGATTGGTAAAGAAGAGAGGGGAAGGGGAAGGGGGGGAGATGAGGAGAAGAAATCTCGAAAGCGGATGAATAAAGATCAGATGAAAGGGAGAAGAGCGGCTTTCATCTTCTTCGGTGTGTCGGCGGTTGTCTTTTCTTTTCCCGCGAGTGATGTTTATGGCACTTCTCAGTGATGCTCTTGCACTATTCTCTCTCGCGCCCGCTAGTCTTTGTCCTCTTTGGCCGTTTTTATCATTCCCCTTTTCCCTAATTAATCACTCTTTTTCTACCATCTATTGGTCTCTGTTCCATACCTTCATTTTCCTCCCTCTATTCGTCACGTGAGAGAGGAAGGCTTCAGCGAAGATAGAGTGAAGAAATGATTAATTAAGGGCGTTGGAAGATCCAGTGACGAACGATGAATTTTCTTCGTAAGGAAGTAGAGATTCAACCTCATTTAAGCTCAGAATTAATGCAATAATTATGATAAACACAATCAATACAATTCATTAAATATATTTATTTCATGAATTATAAAAAAAGAAATTTATAACTATGAAAAAGCCCCCCCCAAAAAAAAAATTGTCCACTCTTTGAATATATTATATGTAGAACCACCTGATTACCAAATGATAGCTTTAAATACAATGTGTTCTGGTTAAATTTGACAGCTTGAATAAAAAAAAAAAACCCGCAATATCACAGGCAAAAATATATATATTTTTTTAATCCAAAAATATCAACTAAAATGTGACAGAGATTACAGTTTGCTCAAAGTAGCCGCCATCAGCTTCCACCGCGGCCTCAAGACGGCTCCGAATCTTGTCGCATGCGTTCCTCACTGTGTCCCTGGGAAGACCTTCAAACACCTCTTGATCTTGACTACCATTTCGTTTTTGATGTAGCAGGAACAGTGGTTGGTCTTTTTCTCAACCGCACCCTACACAGTAAGCCACGGGATGAAAATCCGGTAATTAGGAGTCCAGAAAATGGCACTGACTCTTTCCAGAGGAAGGGCCTTCCAGACAGAGTTTGACCATTTTCTCCAGCAGATCCAAAAGCCGTCTAAATTGTGCCTAAGACCATACTCAAAGATATGGGGCATCAAGGCGTCATCCTGACTAGAGACACACCCAAAGGCCATCACATCTGAGGGGAACTTGTTGGACTTCATGAAACATGGAACGTCGTATGTATTGTAAACCAGCTACCTGTTGTTATGGCTGTTGTGTAATTGGTCTTGGAAGAACTTCTTTTCGTCTGGGAAGAAACAGATCATCCCCTACTCAACAGGATGCTTCAGCTTGTTTAGGAGCTTCTTTGCCTTCATCAAGCGGTTCTCCTTGGCCTTGGCTCAGAATTTGTCCCTTGTGCCTTTTTTTTACGAGTGGCCGTGGAGGTCTTCGTTCAGGGTTAGCTTCATGGTGGTGACTCCAACAACCATCTCTCTCGCCAAAGCCTGGATTCCCTTTCTCGGGTCTCTCATCACCTTGTCCTGCAGTTGTTGGATGAAATCGGCCATGAGGACGCAACCAGAAGCCCTGGTATGTTCCTTTCTGCTGACTACGGCTTCGTAGTCTCCGTTGCAGTTGCCTATCTCACGTCTTACACCCTTAACAATGTTAACATATCATTGAGTGCCAGTCATAATGGCATTTCGATACCCGACGCGAATCATCATGACGTAGTTAACTCTTTTCCACTATTAAGATGTCTTTCACTCCTCCATGTCAGCTAACTTTTTCTCAACTACAACTTTCCTCTATATTCTCTCCAACGCCGTTGACTCTTTACCGATACATCAAACTGTTTCTGGAGGCACTAAAAATCGTCATATTTAGCTCCAATATCGATTGTGTTCATGATACCGTTGTGAACCGAACCTCACTACTTGGATCCATCCTCTCATTCAGTTGTGCAATGAGTTTTCTGAATAAACTTCACTTAATACAACCTAAAAATACCACTCTCTTTATCCTTCACCCCACGTGTAAGGAGATTCCGGGTCCTACATTTTACAACTTGTGTTCGCCCGGCCAAACTCTCCTTAGCTCATTGCAGAATGGGGCCAGGTTCAAGATAGTTACGCCCCCTCCCTCTCTAACTCCACAAGTACTCTTTGTTACCTGGCTTAGTACTTTCGACTCTTTTCTGTAGATTCGATTTTTTTTCGTTCTATTTTTATCTTAGATAGTCCCAACTATAGGTGAAAGAGGGCGTTAAACCCAAAAGGCGAAACATACTAACCATTTTTACTTTGTTTATTATAAAGAAAGTTGCGAGAGACGAATTCACATTACTTAATTACCTCCCCCCTCCCTTTCAATTTTAGGCAAGGTCTATCGAGCGGAAAACTAAATCCACATAAAGATTAGTACGACAATCACTGGCAACTTACGAGTGCGAAGGGGGGAGGGTCCTGCTGCAGGAAGGGACAGGAAGAACGGTAGTAGTTAGTGCTTTGTCACCAATCAGCCAGCATAGGAACCGTTCGTGGCTCGAGGGAGAGCCACCCGCTCGATGTTAGGGCAGCATGAATTGGAAGGGGCTTCGACGGAGTTATGTGTATACTGACCGGTTTGGGTTTGTTTGTTTTTTCCATTCTCATTGAGAATCGAACCCGGTAGCTAGAAGTTGGAAGCTAACGCCCTTATCCAGGCGTCTTGCGAGAACTCCATGACTTCTGAAGAGCAGCGGGAGTCCGGCTTTCCCTTGTTTGTTTAATGTGCGTGAACCAATAGGGTCATTGGCTCGGAGCCTTTCCCTTGCGATTGGGGTCGTGTGAGAGAAACGGGAGTCATCTTTCAAAAGCCATTGATCTCCATTCATTTAAGAGGAATTTTTATTTCTTCATTGATTTTATAATCCCCATTGACGGCGATCGTCTCCGTCTCAATGGATTTTATTGGGCTTCGAAAATGAGAAGTTGAGCTTTAGTCAAATAAATATTATTTCAAACCCTCCAGACTCCACAAATCACATATCACATGACCCATTCTCTTTTTTTCAAATATAAGAAGCATAGAGAACAGGTGAATAGTTAAATATTTCAATTAAATTATGGTAACAGCGTAATTATTCTTTTACAGTTCTGAAAATTTCGCTATACATTGCATTGTCTTTGGTTTTAAAGATCAGATAAATCAGTGGAAATAAAGGCTGATTCTTAATGATTAAGTCCACCTATATTTATTGAGATTCGCCTTGTAGTTTCTTGAAGTAAACCCCTAATGATAGTCTCGATTGTGCATACGCAGTATTTTGAGAGGGGGCCTTGGTTTCCCTTCTATCACTATACCATCAAATTACTTCCTTTTGTTTGTCAAGCAATCGATAAAACGGTGTTCAAGATGATCCAATCCTATTTATCACAATTATATTCTTACTTTCTATTTGAAGCGCAATGGAATGGAGAAAGCGCTTTCTCTGGAAGGGAATAGGATGCTTAAGGGACCTTAGTAGCTCACGACGCAGGCTATAATCCATTTGAACACTACTGAAAGGCGAGAACAGTGAGCGCAGAAAGGTAAAGTAAAGGTCCTAAATAATGGAAATAAATATAAAAAAACGACCGTTATCTGGGGTTGTAAAGTGTGTCGAATTAAACGATCACATTAAAACTTTCTGGAACAAAGAACATATTAGAGCACTAATTAAAACTAACTGAAAAGTTGTAAATTTGGAAGTATAAAACTTTATTCCAACCTCACAAAAGGCATCCACTTCATTTTAATTCAAACCAGAAGAGATTAATTACTATCATTCACTAAAAACAAAAGGGTGAGAGAATGAATACAACTCTCCATGGGAACATAAGAGCCCCCAAACTGTAAATTATGGACATACAAACTCCGTGTGTACAAATTTGAATCAAAGGCCGCAGATATTTTGATTTAAGACGTCGTTAATTGCTGAGTTGACAAATTTCATAGATCTCGTTAATTTCTGACTTGACAAACTTCCATAGATCCTTACAATTATATAAAGTGCCTTAAAAAATATGATAGTTTTAAAAGCTTGAATATTGAATAAACAAGGTCATCCTTGTTTATTTTAATCCTATAGAACAAAATACGACCATTTCCTTTCACGTTTTGTTCATCGCACTAAAACCTGAATATTGAATCTCTTGTATTCTTTTCTTCCAACCAGCATCAACGGCCGCAAGATGTCCCGATTGCGCGTGTTGAGTCTGTTTGGGAGAGTTACGCGTCATTATAGTTACGACCCTCACCCATAACTACATTTTCAGACTACTCACGTTATGTCCCTTCCACGCATGTCTACTTTCCCTAACTTGAGCACTTTCTTTCATCTGGTAATTTCAAGTAATGACTTGGGTCGATTGGTGGATAGAATTGGCCATGAGTATCGGTTGATGGTTTTGGGAGATGAATGGAGGACTAGGTGACAGACAAAATGGGGGAGGGATAACTAGAGCTTTTGCTACATCCGGAGAGAATGAAAAGAGAGAGGGAGTGATTGGGTTATGTGCTGAAAGGAATATGTAGCAAGCACATTCTTTCAGCACAAGATGTGCATATATACACGAGTGGTGTGCAAAGGAGAGGGATAGAACTTAAGAATATGATTGAAATGGGCCTTGTAAGAAAGAATATGCTGCGGACGTAGTTGATGTGAAAGTTGTAAGAGGTGTGATTATGGGACTATATGAGCACAGGATTGTGCTGTGTTTAAACTGGTTGGTGTATGGATGATAAGACGTAAGGTAGGGGCAAATGACGGGAGAATCGAAAGTGCAACTTTATTGAATCAGAGAGAAAGGGGACAGTATTTGAGAATGCTCGAAGTTAGAAGAGATGAAATAAGGGAGATCATGGCGAATACAGCATATGTGGAACAAATTTAAAGAAGTGGAGGTAGGTAGAGCAAGATCTGGGTGTAGTTCAGTCAGAACTGGAAAGAAGAAGCAAAATGCTCAAAGGTGGAGAAGGATGTGAAGCATGTAGTGGAAAGCACAAAAAGAGGTGTACATATAAATGCTTAATTGTGCAGATGAGAATTACAGAGTGATGCAGTTGAATGCATAAAAGACGATGAAAAGGAAAGTGAAAAAAGTGATTAAACAGAGTATAAAATCAGCAAATGAAGCATTTAGAGTTAAGATGAATGAGGATCTCGATGGGGACAGGAAGATGAATGAGGATTCTGTTGGGAACAGGAAGGTATTCTGGAAGAAAGTGAGAAGGGGAAGGAACTAAGGGAAGATTAGCTGAGTGAATATCAAAGGCAAGAAAGAATAATAGGGTACTTGCAACCAATGAGGAAGTCAAAAGAAGATAGTGAGAATGCTTTGGTGAGCTTTATAATGTCTGTATGAAAGATGATGCAAATGTAAATCGAGTGCTGTATCGGGGTATGGAAGAGATAAACTTGGAATTTGCTAGTGCTGTAGAGAGGTGTGAAAATGTGAAGGGAGATGGAGTAGATGTTATAGTCACTGAAATGCTAATAAGTTTTGGAGGTTGTGTATAAGGAATAGGTCTGGTGGATGTAATGTAAGACATTTAAAAGTAAAAGAGTGCTTAAGGACTGGAAGCGTGCAGTAACAGTGCCGTTGTATAAAGTTAAAAGGAGAAAAATGAATACTAGAACTACAGGGAAATAAGGTTGAGTGTGGTAGATAAGGTATATGGAAAAAAATCTGATTGGGCATCTAAGAAAGATAACTGCAGGGTTGATAGTGGATGAACATGGGGGGCTTGGAGTGAGTAGTAGGTGTGTGGATCAAGTTTTTATTTACAACTTGGAAGCTAGCGGAGAAAACAAAGGATGAGAGGGGAAAAATGTATGGTGAGTGCGTGGATCTGGAGAAAGCTTATAATCGTGTAGTTGGAGAAGTGGTATGGCAGGACTAAGAATGTATGGAGTGAGTGTTAAACTAGTGAATGGTGTGAATAGTACTAATCTTGGAAGTAATGAGTAAGTTAAGGTGAAAGATAGTCGGAGTGAGTGGCTGGTCATACGGGGGGGTAGGAGAAAGTTGTGTGATGCTGCCATGGGTGCTTAATATCTTTATGGGTGCAGTACTGAAAAAAGTACGTAAGGAATGAGTGAAAGATGTGTGAGATGGATAGAGAATAGTAAAGGATGGTATCTATCTATGTTGGTATATGATCTGGTGTTGGTGGGTGAGAGTGAGAAGGAGTTGGAAATGTTGATTGTAGCTTTTGAGAGAGCGGGTGAGAGGAGGGGTCTAAAAGGAAATGCAGAAAAGAGTAAAGTAATGGTATTTGTGGGTGAGAATGGCTTGGGGTGTAATAACCAAATACGTGGTGTCACCCTTGAACAAGTGCGAAGTTTTAAGTATCTAGGATGCAGTGTGGTACAAATGAACCAGATTGGGACAACAAAGTGGCAATCTGGTAGTGAATGGTGAGGTTCAAGTGTGGAATGGGGCTGAAAACTGCATGAGAGAATGTTTGGACCAAGTTTGGTGTTTGGTAGAGACTATGGTATGTAATGAGAATGAAAGATCTCGAGTGACAGCGGTGCAAATGGACAACTTGAAAGAGATTGCGTAATTTAGACAAACTGAGGAAGATTCGGTATGAGATGTTTATGGTGCGAGGAAGGGTGCGAAAGAGGTTGAGACTGAAAGCATTCTGAGTGGGTATGGGCATAGAAAGAGAGTGGTTGGGAAGAGACTTGTAAAGAGAATATAAGAGAGTGAATGTCAGGTTGTGATAAGGGTTAGTTACGTGAATGAGTGTTTGAGACAAAAAAGGCTGACTGACGAGGGAATGGCTGATATTGTGTATATGTTTGTGAGGGGCTTTGGGAGGGGCGTGTTACGGGCCTTCTCCAGAGGGCTGAACTCTGGATGAGATGCTACTGTTCATAACACCTCAAAGCTATGGAGGGCGTTGAATTGCCCCAACCACACTTTATTGGAAACTGGATTGAAGTCGTAAATTCTTACTCATCCTAATTTCTGGTGGGTTCATATACATGATTCCGCGCTACTTCATTTTCCACACATTAAGACACATTACTCTGTGAATTATTCCCTATCCTCCGCCTTGTCCATTTTTACTGCTTATCAATTTTGTCATTTTTTTCATTGCGTCTTATTTTCCTGAGAGTACTTGTGACCACAATTTTCCTTAGTCTTGTAATAAATCTCAACCAATGCCTGAAAGATTCATCTTTCGTCTGACATGAAATTGAGGAATCGCCTCATCTTCTTGAGGCTGTTTTGAACAAGTTTTGATCAAGTTTTGATCAATTTTGAACAAGTGTCGAACAAGTTTTGAGCATGTTTACTTAGAAAGGTCTCCAAAATCTCTCACTGGCTCCAGTTACCAGGATTAATTGAATATTTTAATTAATCTTCATTACTCGATTTTAATTATCGTGTATGTTTAGCCTTATTACGTTATTCTTCTTCATTTCCACTTTATTGTTTTTTCTGTACGTTATGTTGGTTTTGTTAGTGTCCTTTACGTTTTTTTAGGCTGACGCCTTCTTTCATCCTTTTCTGGGTGAAAGAGGCGTAGAAAAAATATTAGGAGATTTAAAAATGGTGGCAAAGACGACCTGAGAGCACCCATTTCTCTTGGAGCACTAGGGTAGGGAGGAGACGCTACTCCTCCAGGTTTCAGTTGGGGCAGGGGTATTGTCCGTTACACCATCTATTTCCCTGCAGGGGCCCCCAACTTTCGATAGGCTTTATTTCTTAATTCGGGGGGGGGGGGACACCCTGTATAAATGAGAATGGCGTTGTGTAAGTTTATTCATTTGAGTTTTCTCTATGGGAACTATTGGCGACTATGGGTTAGTGGATGATGTAAATACTCCCATATCGATCGAGTTCGGGAAGAAAGACAAAGGGGATTGGTTTCACTCTTCTTCTTAACCATCAGCTCAACAACCCCCAAAATTGTCACCTGGTGCGTTTAAAGAAATTAAATACAGGAGCCTGCAGCTAGCATTGAGCGAAGAGAATCGGAAATGTGTGACGGGAGTCATGGATTTCGCAAAGGTGGTATGGGTGTGGTGCTTGTCTCGTACACTGTGGAGCGCAAAGCGGAGGTACTGAGTGACAAAAAAAAGAGTGGTTGAATTTGGGACGGCCAAAGACCATCATATGAAGATTGTAGCGGAATTTATAGGTGTGTATCTACGCGTATGGTCATACGGGTCTAGGGTCTACCTGTAATGGCAGAATTATGGCAGAATACGATACTGACGGTCCAGGAGCTTCGGAGTGTTTCAAGGCATAAATTGGTACAAGACGTCAATGCCACTGCTTCGGTACCCGGGCCTGAAAGAACCCTCCGCAGGAGACTGCATAGCATGGGCATATGTAAGAAGCAGAGTGACAGACAAAAGGCCTTTTCTCAGTTCTACCCATAAAGTTACCCGATTACAATCGGCGAGAAAACAAAAACAGTGGATCTGGAGGACTGGGAGCGCATTATTCTGGTCAGACGAATCAAGTTTCTGCCTGTATGTGAGTGATGCCCGGCGTCATTTTCATCGTAGACCTCATGACGTCTTCAAGGAAGACTGCGTGGAGGGTGTGGTTCAAGCTGGAGTAGGTTCTTTGATGTACTGGGGTGTTTTTATTATGCGGAAATGAATGTTTATTTGAGATGAAAGACAATTTGGACCAGTATACCTGCATCGGTCTGTTAAAGGACCAGGTTTTGTCGTTTTCCCTTCATCTAAAAGCGGAATATAACATTCCAATCATTGTCTGCCAGCAACGCAACTCCTGCGTTCACCAGTCTAGAACTGTGACTTACTAGCATGATAAACATTCAAAAACAACCACCCATCTGAATTGGCCCACCAAATCACTGTATATGAACCCTATTGAAAATCTATGGGACTACCTCGAACAACGTGTCAAACGTCACGGACGGCATCCTCTTTGATGCAAGAGTGGCTGAACAGTGATGTCTTCTACATCCAGAAGCTTATCCAGCCCATGCTACATCGAATCGCATCTGTTATCCAAGCTCGTGGGAGGATTACATGCCCTTTGGCAAACTCCCGTCCCAAGTGACTAATTTTTTGTCCAGTGGGCTTACTCTCCAATAACTAGTCCTTGGCATTTGTCTCGATGCCATAAGATGAAAAATATATGTAAGGTATAGGAGCTAGATAGAATTCGATAAATGATTAAGAGACTAGCTAGACACAGGTTTTTGCGAATCCTCCCATCCAGTCCATGGTCTTTTAATGCTTCTATTGGATTATTATATAAGAAAGTGGATTCATAGGAAATCTGCTCATTTTATGACGGACAGCTGAAACCCCTTTGGTGTTTTTTATTGCCACACCGCATTTACGGGAAAATGCCCCTCTCTCTCTCTCTCTCTCTCTCTCTCTCTCTCTCTCTCTCTCTCTCTCTCTCTCTCTCTCTCTCTCTCCCTTTCTCTCTCTCTCTCATAAAGAAAGTAGAGAGAGGTGACGCCCCCTTGTCGCGGGAAGAGAGCTTGTGCGTACCCTTGACTTTTCGAGCTATGTCGGCGGGGGTACCTATCTTCTGGCACCCCTGGCAGGGTTTTCCTTGTCGATTTGGTCGGAAACTAGGTTCCAGACTAAGTGCGTCTTTTCTTTTTTTTATCCTACTCTATCCTTCATCTATCTTTAAAAATTAATCCTATTTCTTCTACTTATACAAAAAGAAAAAAACAACAAAAAAACAACCCCTATACCTATCATGTCACTCTTACCCTTTTTTCATCTATCTACATATAAGGACCTGGCAGCTACCTCACGCGTCAGAAGAGAGGCTTTGGAACCTCTATAAACAACGCCAATCGACGCTCACTGGTTGCGAGAGACTAGGACTTGAGGGGTCTTAGGCGTTGGGGCACGATGAATGGGATGAGGGTAGTGCCCCGGTAACCCCTTTCCTGGCGCATAATTATTGACCATTCCCAGTGACCGTTGACGGGTGCCTCTGGTAGCATTGGTCCGTGGTGACGGCCCTTTGTTCCCATGTTGGTTGCCAGGCCAATAAAAAGCCTTGGGTCGAGTCTCTTGGTGTGGCGGGATATCCACTGAACGCTGCTCCGAGATCTTGGCCGTCGTGAAGGGAACTAGTAGGAGTTTAGTACGGGGTGTGCTCCGTTGTTCACCTGGTGAGAAATCGATGGCCCCTTCGGGGACCGTCAGTGCTGCTTGGTTGGGAGCCACGGCACGCCGAGGTTTGACGACTCGGTCGGACGAACAGCAGCACAAGGAGCGTGCCTTCTGAAAGATCCAAAACCTCTCTGATCGATAGGCGGGAGCGACTCACGCGGGGCGAACTCACCACCCCCTTTCTTTTTTATTGAGTGGTCACAAAGTATTCAGAGTTATAAAGTGTTCAGCATGACTGGAAAGAAAGGACCTGGTGCGTTAAAGTATACCTGCTCGACATGCCAAAAGGACAAGTGGTGCGTAAATTTTCCGGAGGGGTGTTTCTCAAAATGCCACCCTGGAAGTATCTGCACGGACTGCGTCCTTAGGGCAGAACTTCAGGAGCTTAAGGAACTTTTTAAATCTTCTGAGGAAAAAACACGACGGCTGGAAGAAAAGGTGAAAATCCTCGAGTCTGAGCATGTGACTCAAATCCGTCATCTCGAAGCCATCATTTCAGAGATTGAAGCCACCAATGGACAGCAACAGCAACAAGAAACTCCCAACGACGCGGATGGCTCCTCTGTTGGGCCCTCATGCACCGCGTCGATAGAGATAGGCCAACCATCCGACGTCCCAGAGCCAGCAGCTGCTGGGGTTACTCAGGGCGTCAAAAAGAAGAAAAGGAAGAGTAAGAAAGGAAAAACAGAAGAGAAAGTAGAAACGGAAGAAAAAACGAAGAAGAAAAAGAAGAAAAAACCCAAAAAAGTGGGGAAGAAAGAGGAATCGAAAGAGCCCATACTGAAAGGGAAGCCTCTGTCCTCTGAACCCAAATGCGCGAGGGTCATCGTGATCGGTGACTCCCAAGCGCGGGATCTACAACCCTTGCTAGCGGCCCGCCTTCGCACCAGTGTGAAGGTAAGCTGCCTTCCAGGAAAGGGGAACGGAGAAATAAGGGTGGAGGCTGAGAAATCTCACATCTGTGAGAACTCAGTAGTTGCCCTCATGGCAAGTGGCAACGATCTCTACCTACGAGGAGGCAATGTAGGCGCCAGCGGGAAGATCCTGACCACGGTTATGGGAGGAGTTGACGACTGTGGGCTAAAAACCCGCAGGCGTGTCGTGGTCGGGATACTCCCAAGACGAGGTCCATCCCGCAATGCTCACGCGAGGAACGTCTCCATAAACCAACGCCTGGGAGATCTTTGTACGGCGGAAAGAGTCTTTTTTGTAGACTCCTACCGCACCTTTTAGGGGAGAAATGACCTGTACAAAAATGACGGAGTGCATCTTTCGTTTAAAGGGAAAGCTGCACTCGCAAACATGATCCAGGATGTTGTGGAGCGGACCCAAAGAAGTGTCAGACCCCGAGTAAAGGAGGACGTACGCCGAAACACCCGTGTTACTCAAGGAACGACCTTTTCTGAAGTAACAAAGAGTGGAGTGATCCCGCCACAGAGAAAGAAAGCGGGAAACGGAAGAGCGTAGGGAGTCCTACAGTCGGGGACTCCCTAAAAGTTCTTCTGTTTAATGCGAGGTCTATCAGAAAAAGTTTCTAGAACTTCGTGGCCTCGTAGCAACAGAAGAACCGGAGATGGTGGCCATAACGGAGTCGTGGATAAAAACCTCAAGCCGAGATTTTGAAGGTCAATTCACGATTCCCGGTTACCAGCTCTTCTTGAAAGATAGGCCAGACAGAGAGGGTGGCGGTGTGATGTTGTATGTCAAGGATACTCTCAACTCGACGGATTGCAACATCGTATCCGACCATGAACTACTAGGTGTTAACCTAGAGACAGGTCCTGCCAAATACAGAACCCTGGTGCTTTATAGACCTCCTGCCCAACTCGTTGAAAAGGACAGAGATCTGTACCAGCTACTAGGAGAACTTGTGAAAGACAGAGTGTGTATCGTCATGGGTGATTTCAACACACAAGTTGACTGGGAAACCAGAGAACCCTGTGGCGAGAACGCACTACTCCTGGAGTTAACGAACAACGAGTTCCTCACTCAATGGGTGAGAGAGCCAACGAGAGGAGACAATATCCTCGACTTGGTTTTCACCTCTGAGGATGACATCGTTGAGGACCTCTCTGTTGGCGAAGAGCTCGGTGGCAGTGACCACCGACTAATTAGATTCGTAGTCAAAGTCCCCAAGGCAGGGCCTGCAACTAGTAAATCAAGGAAACTGGATTTGAGAAGAGCAGACTTTGCAGGTCTACGCGCGGGACTGACTGACGCGAGGCTAGAGGAGTGCGATGCTGTTGAAGACTCTTGGAACAGTTTCAAAACCACATTCATGAGTCTTCAATCGCGTTTTATCCCTCTGAAATGCCCCCGTCGGTCTTCTGTTCAACCAAAGTGGTTTAATCGAGAAATCGGGCAACTGCTTAGGGAGAAGAGAAATGTGTACCGGCAATCGAAAATCTTGGGTGACTTTGACGAATACTGGAGGCTAGCCAGGAGAGTGAAGTCCAGCATAAGGGCGGCTAAGCGGTCTGAGGAACTCCGAGTGGCGAGACTCTGTAAAGAGAATCCCAAGGAGTTTTTTCGATATGTGAACAGCCGTAAACCAATCCGTCGAACAATTGGCCCTTTGGGAAATGAGGAGGGGACATTAAAGCATTCAGATGCAGAAAATGCCAACCTCCTCAACGACTACTTCTCTTCAGTGTTTACTGAAGAGTGTGGTCCCATTCCCCAGCCGAAAGATTCCTACTCAGGGGAAAAGCTGGAGGCAATGGACTTCACCGAAGGAGAAATAAAGAAAAAGATCGCTGACCTAAAGACGAATAAGTTCCCTGGACCGGACGGGTTTCTACCTAAAGTGTTGAAGGAAGTGTGCGATGAAGTATCACGACATCTGTGCGCTATCTTTAACATGTCAATCCGGACCAAATGCGTTCCTAGAGACTGGCGTGAGGCGGAGGTGACTCCGATCTTCAAGAAAGGAGACCGTAGCCAACCGTCGCACTACCGACCTATCAGTCTGACTTCGATAGTCGGTAAACTCATGGAAAGCATCATGGTGGACAAAGTGACGTCGTATTTAGAGTCAAACCTGCTACTGAGGAGTTCCCAGCACGGCTTCCGAAGGCAACGGTCATGCCTGACGAACCTTGTAGAATTCTTCCACTTCGTTTTCAGTGAGCACGATCGGGACAAGGCGGTGGATGTGGTCTACCTAGACTTTCAGAAAGCCTTTGATAAGGTACCACACCGCCGCCTTCTCCGGAAAGTGCGAGCGCTTGGCATAGACAGAAAGGTAGCCGGCTGGATCGAGAACTGGCTAAGTGGCAGACGGCAACGGGTGGTGGTAAATGGACAGGCTTCTGAGTGGGGGCCCGTTACTAGAGGGGTGCCTCAAGGTTCTGTCCTGGGACCACTACTATTCATCATCTACGTCAACGACATGGACGGTGACATGGTTGCCAAGATTTCCAAATTTGCCGAGGATACCAAGCTTGGTATGAACGTTGCAAAGGATGGAAATACTGCCGGCCTGCAGGAAGATCTTGGGAAGATTGGGGAGTGGTCGGACATGTGGCAAATGCCTTTTAACGTGGGCAAATGCAAAGTGATGCATATCGGCCACAGAAACCCCCAATCTCAGTATATCCTTAAGGGCACTGCTCTTGAATCGAGTGACACTGAGAAGGACTTGGGTGTTACTATCACTAGTGACCTCAAGTTCTCGAAACAGTGCATTGAGGCGGAGAAAAAGGCCCAAAGGATGCTAGGCTATATTAAGCGCCAGTTTGGTTTTTGGAACCAGGAGATTGTACTGTGCCTGTACAACTCACTTGTCCGACCGCACCTGGAGTATGCCGTACAATTTTGGAGTTCTTCATTGCGAAAGGACATCGTGAGATTGGAACGCGTACAAGCCAGGGCAACCAAGCTGATTCCCTTTATCCGACATAAAAGTTATGAGGATAGACTAAGGGAATTAGATCTGTTCTCGCTGGAAACCCGTAGACAGCGTGGTCAGCTCATCGAAGTTTTCAAAATACTTCGAGGGTTCGACAATGTTGACTACCGGGATATTTTCACACTGAGTGAGAACAGAACGCGCAATCACGGCTTCAAACTTGAACTGAAGCGTTACAACCGCAATCTGTGTGGAAATTTTTTCACTTACAGTATCTGCGGTATGTGGAACACACTTCCAGTGGAAGTTGTCAACAGTGAATCTGTTGACCAGTTCAAGTCAAGACTAGACAAAGTCTTGAAAAGTGGCCGTTTAGGGACGCAAAACAATTGAGCAGCCCTGTGCCCGCTCGATTGCTAGTCCAAAGGTACCCTCTTTGAATGGACCGTAAGGTCTCCTAGGGTACCTTCTTTCCTTGTTGTTACTCTCTCTCTCTCTCTCTCTCTCTCTCTCTCTCTCTCTCTCTCTCTCTCTCTCTCTCTCTCACACACACTCTCTCTCTCTATCCTTCTATCTATCTCTCTCTCTCTCTCTCTCTCTCTCTCTCTCTCTCTCTCTCTCTCTCTCTCTCTCTCTCTCTCTCTCTCTCTCTCTCTCTCTCTCTCTCTCTCTCTCTCCCAGGGATCAGTCCTGGGGCCTATTTTATTTACTATATACATCAATGACATAGACGTTGGAATTAATAATATCATATCTAAATTTGCAGATGACACGAAAATAGGTAACTCAGTATTATGCGAAGAGGACAGGGCTAGCCTGCAAGCTGATATAAATAAAATTATCGAATGGTCTGAGAAATGGCAAATGCCATTTAATATCGACAAATGCCAAATCCTTCAGTGCGGAACAAAAAACAAAAAATACACCTATACAATGCAAGGCGGCTTAATAAACACAACCCCGCAGGTTAAAGATTTAGGAGTAATAATGACAGAAAACTTAAAAACATCAAACCAATGCGCAGCTGCTGCAAACAAAGCTAACACAGCACTAGGATTTATAAAAAGAAACTTTACTTATAAAAGCGAGGAGATAATTATGCCACTATATAAAAGTATTGTCAGGCCCCATCTCGAATACGCTGTACAGTTCTGGGCCCCTTACTTAATAAAAGACATAGATAAATTAGAAGCTGTACAACACAGAGCGACAAAACTTATCCCGTCAGTACGTAACAAACCTTACCACGAGAGGCTAAAAAAACTCAATCTATTTTCCGTCAGAAAACGAAGACTAAGGGGGCAGCTTATAGAGTGCTTCAAAATAGTTAAAGGATTTAACAACGTTAATGCCAATAACTTGTTCACACTGACAGGGGAGTGTCCCACCCGTGGACATGATTCAAAACTTCAGGGTAAAAGAGCCACTATGGATGTAATAAAGAACTTCTTCACTTACTCGATTATTAATGATTGGAATAATTTGCCAAACGAGGTAGTGGACAGCAGCACTATAGATTCATTTAAAATGAGATTAGAAAAACACTTAGCAAATATTGGAATTGTTTAGCATAAGCTACAAAATAAAATAATATTACAAAACTATAACTCTTTCCGGTGTATGTAAGTGGTTTTCACATTCATTTCATTTAATTACTATTCAATGCAAATTTCCTTCAGGTACTGTCTTCTTACACCTGCAAGGTACTTTTCCAAAATTATTTCATGTACGGCTTTTGCCGGAGGGAGTGGAGGGTGGGGAGAGCCTAAAACTTTTCTATCCTTTACTTCTACTATTCTATGTGTAAGTGGCAGTAGATTTAAGGCCAGATCACCTTAGTCTGGGCCGTAAGGCCCGTGTGATCTGTGTATCTATGTAACTCTATGTAACTCTCGTTTCAGCGGGAGCCGGAAAATCGACCGGAAGTTTCTTTCGGTCACATGGAAGGCACCTGTACGTAGGTCCAAGTCGTGTAAGAGGCTGGAGGAAGGAGGAGAACGTTCACTACAATTTGAAATGGGAAAATAATCTGTTATAGGAAGCCAATAACTATAACTATTAATTGAGAGACTCGTACACACTTAAACTTCTATCTAACTCGTACACACTTAAACTTCTATCTATTACCACTGGTAATTAATCGTTTTCAATTGGGATATTCGGGTTTGGTCGACTAAATTGTTTGCCTGATGGGAGGGTCCAGGGAGCCGAATGGAATCGTCATTTTTGAATTACACAAAGCGGCTAAAATTCGTCTAAGCGTTGGAAGGCTAAACGAGTAGCCCGACTCTCCTCTCCAGGCTTGGTGTAATGGAGAAGTCGATTTACTGGAAAAGAATATGAAAGTTGAGTTCAACGGTGTAAAAAAGAAGGAAGGAAATAGAAATATATGGAAATAAAGTGACTAAAAATGACCGTAGTCGAGAAACAAAGATCAACGGGTGAAATTGCTATATCAAACGGATTAACTTTAAATTCGCCTTGGATGAGGGATTTTCAAGAAAATAAAGGCGGTGGACAGGAGAACAGGATTTGATGGGTGATTTTCTTTATATTTAGCTGAGAAAATAAACTGGTGTAACCAATGGGAACATTTTAAACTCAATTGAGAGACAAAGGTCCCAAAATAGGAAGGGAGACAATAATGAAAAAAGTTAAAAATGGAAAAATCCTTATAATATGCTTCTCTGTGCGTATTATAAACACTCAAGAACAAGTACAAAAAACATAGATGCTTAAAAGTACGAACTTGAATCACATTTTCAGAAGCTTTAAAGCTAAAATATCGCAGTCTTCCCTTGTGAGATAAACGGGTACCGATTACAAGTAAATATCCTTAAGGTTCCGTTTTGGACCAGTCCTATTTTTAATTTTCGTAAATACAATCTGGAATGAAGTAATAAGTAAATTTATTTGCTGACGATACTAAACTTAGGCAGATAATAAATAATAAAGAAGACGGAAATTGTTAACAAAATTTGCTTAAATAGGTTTATTAAATGGTTCGGCAATTTTGGCATGAAGTTTAATGTTTCCAAATGCGGCCGTTTTACACTTACAAAAAAAAATCCTAAATTTAGATACTATATCTAAGATAGCGAGCTTATAGAAGTAAAAGAAAAAGAGATCTAGGAGTTAAAATATGTAATAAATTAAATTTCTCCAGTGAGTGCATAAAGGTTAGAAATAAAGTACCTGACGAGAATCGCAACATCATGAGGCAGGCCGTCTCAACACAAAAAGCAGACACTATGTTAAAACTATAATCGTCGTTAGTCAGACCTATATTTGATTATGCTGCTCCCTTCTGGTCTCCACAATTAACCAGAGATATCGACATAATAGAGAATCAAGTTTAGCGTCGCTATACATATATGATAGGGGGAATGAAACATCTTAGTTACAATCTCTTTTCCCTCGAACATAGGAGGAAAAGGGGGGTAACAAATAGAAACATATATTATTGAGTAACATGTCCTAAACTGAAAAAAATATATATGTTTGATTTTTCAGCTATAGCAGAGAAGAGAGGACAAGACAAAAAGCTGAAGTGAAAATTCAAAACATCGACGGGAAAATTTGCCTTTAGAAACCGTATCGTTAAAGTCGGATAGTTTACCACCAAGAAGTAATCAGCGCTTCAAGCACCGAAATCAGGAAAAACAAATTTGATAAATTTATAAACAAATATAAAATAAAAATTACTTCAAAATATTGGATAATATAACAGAAATACAATAAAAATATGTTAATCAAATAGCTATATTTGTATCAACTGATATAGCTCCATGTAGGTAACAATAAATAGTTTGTTTGTCTTTTAAAACAGGGAATGGTTGCTGAAAGGGAGAGAACTTATACGAATTGGTGGTAGACATCTGTCTTCAAAGCAATGGAGCCGTTAACTGCCTAATAAATTGCGTCGAAGTTTCGATTCTTCTCCTCTTTAGCTCCTTCGAATCTCGCCCAGTTTGTCATCCATCATTTATGCGCTTTAAACCCATTACCTCGGGATCAGCAGGTCGCGACCCGACCCCCGCACTTTTCAAATGAGCCTCCATTGACGACTCCTACAATCAAGCAAAAACAGGCCTGTGCCGCCTCTGCATACCTACATATATGCTGTATCGCACGCGCTTACCCACGCTAAGGCACCTCATGTATTTGCTTTCCGCCTTCCGCGTCTCCGTCACGCCCTTTACCCTGCGCCTCTATTAGAGTCCACCCTTCAAAGTAATATTGCAGTACAAGGAACTGGCAAAGGCGCTCAGGTCCACGCGAGGCCAGCACATAACCAGGAAAGTTACATTGTTATCACTCGCAATGGCCAGACTCCTGCAGATATGCCCAATTTTATTTTATGTAACGTTATTATTTGCTATCTAGCCTATTCTTGAACATGTTTACTGGAGTACTAGATACTACTGCTATTTCTGTATTGACCCGAGGTTGAAACAACTTAAAGCCATTATTTCTAGTAACACTTACGTTATTCGAGGTAAAAAAAAAAAGTAGTCGGAGGTAACGTGCCTTACTCTAATATTTTCTAGTATCTACCGCCTTTACTTATTTGGAACAGAACAAAGTACTTTGAGTAGCGGTTTATATTCATATTTCGTTACCTATTTCAACGATCAACTACCTCGAACCTTCACTTAATGTCCTTCGCAACATAGCGACTTTTTGCGCATTTTCCATACTCTGTATGGCCACGTGATGCCAAGTAGTGAGAGCAGAATCGTGCACCATAGCGAAATCACTGAAGGCTCATCTTTTGTCCTATACATTTTCTTCGCAATAATGAAGGTTTGCAATAAAGGAAACCTACCTTTGGAAAGGATGTCGCAGAAATAACAATGGAGAAAAATGTCCCGGGGGAAAATTAATTAAGCATTGAGTGACCTCGGGTAATATCAAAAAGAGGTAGAAAAGACTGTGCTATTTGCTAAATTTGTATTTAATTTAATTATTAAAACAAGAGATGTGTATGATATCCATTCTTGGCTAAATAGTAGGTCTGGCATCTTAAAAGTTGTGTTTTGAAAACATTTCCAACTTTATCCTAAGCTTAATTAAGCTTAATTTTAGCTTAGCAAAACAATCAATTTATAAATTATGATTATGAATTATAAGATAAATTATGTTCTTTGTTGGATCATCCCATGAACATTTTTTATTTCCCTTAGAACTTTAAGCTCGCTCCTTTCAAATTGTTTCCAAGTAGATTTATTATTTATGTACTGTACTTAAGAGTTTTCAAACTTACTAATTTTGATTTATCTTTAGTTCAATATTTGGAATTGTATTTATTGCTTAGAATTTTTCAGTAAATTTAACATAACTATTTTGTTAATGAATATACGAAAAACAAGGTATGAATTATTATTTTGTTCGGTTGCAAATAAGTAAAGGCGGTAGATACTAGAAAAGATGACTCACGAGTGAAAAAAGATTTCATGAGGTAATCCAACAAAGAAATGAGTTAAACAACAGTCTAGAATGTCCTTCCCACACAAGAAAATAAGTATCCTATATTGTCCATCATCAACGGAACATTTTCACTTACTAAATTACTTTGTTAACTTTTCTTACCTCTTAATCTTTGATTATAGTTATTGTAAAGTTAGGCGAAAATAAAATTTCTTCATAATATCCAGCGGATAGGCACGCCAAAAAATAAATTGCTAAACTTGTCAAGGACTCATCCATTGAACGTCTTGCATAAAAATTGAGGACTTAACCTCGTACTCAATAGACATATTTGTTAATATTTATAAGGAAAAGAGATTTAGCTACGAACATACAATGTAAAATTTCTGGTAGAAAGGAACATTTCAGTAAACAAATAGGCTTTTAGCAATCATCCTAGGCTAGCTCTGAAATGACTTACTAGCAGACGACATAAAACAAAATAGATTTATTTTACTTCGTCTACCACTAAGCATGATATGCTCGCTAAAAAAATATTTAACAGTTACGATAAATTACGAAATAAGTAATTGATGGTTCTATACAGGAGAAATATAAGGGTGAGTGAGATGGCAGACATTTATGACACAGCCACTGTTGTGATCTTGAATGGTACGACCGAGATGGAAAGAAGAATTTGGCCTTTTTCCCTGTCTTATTGTGAAAAGTAAAAAAACAAATAAAGGTGACCGTAGTTAAATAGGAGATGGGACATAAAAAATAATACAGGTAAAAGAGAACTAAGAATAAAGGACAACAAACAACGAATAACTTCTACAGGGGTAAACTTTATCGCGTCCTATTTAGCAACATTTGGTTGCTGAATTTTTTAGCGTTTATGTTGCCGGGTTTTTCCCTTCAGATCTAACTATAATCACTGTTATTTGTTACATGAATTCAAATGATAAGAAACTAAGTGTTAATGGATGAAGATTCTAGTTATCAAAATGATAATAAATAAGACATTTGTTTTGTCATGTAAGGAATTTAAGGTCGCTTCATTTCAACCCAAATAAATTTCACAGCAAATAAACATCTACCAGTTTCCGTTAAAGTGGGTTTAGCTAGCGTCAACGCTACTAAAAATACTGACCACCCATTATTTTAGCCAAGATGAATAACCCTTTTTATTTTATGTACGGTGGCATTTCGCCATTGTTCTTTCTTAGGTATTTAATTTTAGCTTTCGTCCAGCGGCTGGCAGCAGGGGCATAGCCGCGTATCCTAGGGCAGAAGGCCCCAAGGTCGACTCCCAATAAACCCTCCATATCGTCCCCGGTCAGTCCTTTCTCAAACACTCAGTCACACAATTAACCCAACTTTAACGTGTCTTTACAACCATTCTCACCCAGACACTAAACCTTGTATATTCTTTTTACATGTGCCACAATCACAACCTCATTCACACCCTTCTTCGCATCATAAACATCTCTTACA
Source organism: Ceratothoa steindachneri (assembly GCA_963969495.1). Classification (NCBI taxonomy): domain Eukaryota; kingdom Metazoa; phylum Arthropoda; class Malacostraca; order Isopoda; family Cymothoidae; genus Ceratothoa; species Ceratothoa steindachneri. The sequence continues at coordinate 172,368,777 of OZ018322.1, read as the reverse complement.
GAGTCGTCCCTCACACGATTTACCCTTCGACCGTCAAGCAACCCTCTCAATTTGACGTTTTGCACCGTTGTCACTCGAGATCTTTCATTCTCATTACATACCATAGTCTCTACCAAACACCAACCTTGGTCCAAACATTCTCCCATGCAGTTTTCTGCCCCATTTCACACTCGAACCTCACCATTCACTACCAGATTGCCACCTTGTTGTCGCAATCTGGTTCATTTGTACCACACTGCATCCTAGATACTTAAAACTTCGCATTTGTTCAAGGGTGACACCACTAATTTGGTTATTACACCCCAACCCATTGTCACCCACAAATACCATTACTTTACTCTTTTCTGCATTTCCTTTTAGACCCCTCCTCTCACACGCTCTTTCAAAAGCTACAATCAACATTTCCAACTCCTTCTCACTCTCACCCACCAACACTAGGTCATATACCAACATAGATAGATACCATCCTTTACTATTCTTCATCCATTTCACACATCTTTCACTCATTCCTTACGTACTTTTCTCAGTACTGCACCCATAAAGATATTAAACACCCATGGCGGCACCACACAACTTTCTCATCCACCCCCACGTATGACCAGCCACTCACTCCGACTGTCTTTCACCTTAACTCACTCATTACTTACAAGATTAATACTATTCACATCCTTCACTAATTTAACACACTGCATACATTCTCAGTCTTGCCATACCACTTCTCAAACTACATGATCATAAACTTTCTCCAGATCCACGCACTCACCATACATTTTTCACCTCTCATCCTTTGTTTTCTCCGCTAGCTGCCAATTTGTAAATAAACACTTGATCCACACACCTACTACCAGCTCCAAGCCCCCCATGTTCATCCACTATAAACTCTGAAGTTATCTTTCTTAGACGCGCAATCAGAATTTTTCCATACACCTTATCTACCACACTCAACCTTATTTCTCCCCTTTCAATCCGCCGTACGGGTGTTTATTGTTCTTCGCTTCGCTCACAAAATTAAGAAAGTGTGCGAGAGAAAATTTTATTTATTTATTTCACATCACATTCAATATTGGTGTGTAAGAAAAAAATTCACATTTTTTTGTAAAGCATAGACAGACGGACACACACACATATATACACACACACACACGCTATGATCATTATAGTAATATTATTATTATTATTTCCCTGGATGGAAAGCCATGTTTCAATAATTGCGTATTTATCGTAGAATTGCAACATGATTTTTCGTAAAAATCATGTCATGTTTGACAGCACGTGTATATAGCAATATACGGTATAGTCAATAATTTAATCAAATGTTATTTTTTTAAGTCTGTTATTCTAATAATCTCCATACCTTCTTCACCTACGATGACGCCTTCCGCCTTTGTTCCAATTATTTAGAAAAAAATGGTCAGTTACCACACCGTTTATAATAATACCAGGAGCTCTTTCACCGGAAATCCACAAACCCACAGTGCAGCCCTCGGGTGTCTATTTGAGTAACCACGTGTCTTCAAAGTCCAGTCGAGAAAGTCATTAACCTTAAAATTAACAACCTCATCCAAACGGTTTAGGAGAACATATGTTTTAGCAGCGGCCTATGGACAGGGGTTGGGGAGGCCTCTAAAACTCGTCCTGTAAGCGCCAAAAATCCTTTAATGTTATTCGCACGAACAGAACATTCATTCTATCGTGTTTTTTAATCCTCTTCAAAGTTCGGTGCCATTTAGATAGTTTTTTTTCTCAATGATGAGTTAATCTCTTTTAGTCTCAATCTACTTCTTGTGAATTTCCACTAGAGGGCGCTAGGGTGCCCAACTTGCCAGATACGCAAGATCAAGTGGGAGGATAAATGGATGTGTGGTTGATGTAGCCGCATTCACACTAAAACGTCTGGCATGCTCGTGGGATATCCCTCTTCCACATCAAGCAATACCAGCATTTGCCCCGCCATATCAATCTCTCAATTTTACTATCTCACTCCTATACAACCCTTAAACCATAATTTTTGAAGAAAATCCTTAAACCCTAATGTAGGCCTTTTTAAAATCCCATTTGGTAGAGTTCTCTTAACTTTTTTATTGCATGCGAGAGTTCTTTTGTGTCCTATACCATTATTAGCCCCGCCTTCTCAATCTAACAATTTTCACTAATTAACTGTATCCAATAGGCCAATCAAACAACCCTGCAAAGAAAAGTTTATATCGAGCTATTTTAACTATCATTTGTGCCTCTAATTGAAATGAATCAATTTGGAAATGATTGACTCGGATGACCTCTGATAGGCCCTTGTGGCTTGTGTCATCCATTAAATTATAATTTAGAACTGTTATTGGATGTAGTTATTTGCTTAGCATCTTTCAGTCATGCACACACACATGACTATGGCAGTATAATTGTCGGAGAACCGTAGCTAATTCATTTTCATTATTGGGAAAGAAAGGAACTCGTATGTAATTCAACGAGGTCATTTCCTCCAGTGGTGAAAAAGGAGGGTATAGGAGACAAAATTAAACGAATAAGTAGAAGACACTGAAATAATAAGAAACTGTCGTGACCGAAAAGTAAGATTCAAAACTGCCAAGAAGTTTGTACTTGAGCAAAGAAGCTTAAAAGAATTATCCTGAGCCCTACTGACTGTAGGTCATAGTAAAAGATTCGAGAGAACTTTAACAGTACGCAAATGTTCTTTTATACGGACAATATCAATAAATATAATCAATCTTCAGTCAATTTAATATAAGTAAGGGGTATGTGTAAAGGGAAAAAATGTTAGATGTATAATGAAAGAGATTTCCTCATTTAACTTCTTCGAAACAACTGTGTCTTGGTCCTTAAGCGCCAATCTTCTTCGGTCTTTAAATAGACCCCAAAAATCATTGAGAGAAGGAAGTAGAAGATCCTACCTGCGAGGATCTTCACCTTGCATCAAAGCGGAGTCTGTTTCAAAGATGGGAACGATTGTAAATTGAAATATATACAGCCCCCCTCCCTTCCTCACCCTCGCCAAAATGACTCGAGAGAGTTGTTCGATACAGGAGCAGAAGGCCTCTTAAGAAGATCCGCCTTGTTTTCGAAGGCTTCTCACAAGTGATGCACAAAACTAACCTGGGAAAATATGGGAAAATTGAACTCACAAGGGGATTAACTTCATATTTTGAGTGTTTTTACTATTTGTATGTGGTTGTTTGAACTTTAGAAAAGACACCGTTCACAGTCTTTAAGGCTGAAGAAGTTTACTAGCGGTCTCTGTCATCTTTAACATTTCCATTGAGTAAAATGCCCTCGTTGATTGCACCAATTTCCTTCCTCAAATGTAATTAATAAACACAAAGCGCTAAAAAGGGAAAGAAGAAAAAAAAGTGGATGTGATGCAACGAGGCCATATCACGCAGGAAGTTTCCAAGGAGATATATGTAAAGATAGAGGTACAGACATCGGGGTCGGGAAGGCAAACTACGGGTGTTGGGGTCGGGAAGGCACACAATCTTCCTTCCAGATATCTGCAGCAGCATGGTTGCCTAGTAACACTTGAAATCCGGTTGCTAGGAGAAGTAGTTTTTTCGTGGGAGAGGGGGGGAGGGGGGGAGGGGGAGGATGCCAGCCGAATGACGCATATGCATCCTACTCAGCATGCAATGGTCATTATCAAGGGGGTTTGAAAAGGTATGTAAGGGTGGGAGAGAAGGAGGGGAACACACACGTAATTATACATGCTCCAGAAAATATTTATAGCTCTAACCGTTTAATGCAGTCACGAAATTTGGAGACTGAGAAGAATCACTATTATTAGACACACCTAAGAAATTTCAATGAGTTTGATAAAGAAACAGAAATAAAGGAATAAAAACCCTACTAAATTATTCTTATATTTTTTTATTAGGTTCAAATTGGGATGGAATTTTGTCATACTCTTCTTTGCATAACTCCAATTCATCGATGTTTGGGGAAGGGGGGAATATTCTTGCATAAACGCGGACCTTGAGGTCAAGCCATCAATTTTCTATCGGGTTAGGTCGTGTGCCTGAGATGGCGATTCCCAAACGCTTATTTTAGCTTCCTTCGACCAGGAAGAAACGAATCTCTATATGTGTTTGGGATCGTTTTCGTTTTGAAAGATCCATCTTCAGATTCGATGTAGTGTACCAACGCCTGTTATAGAGAAATTGCCCCATTGCATAATAGAGCCACCTCCATGTTTTATTATGGGAAGTGTTTTTTGGAAGACCAGCCACGCCACTTTTACGGCAAACAAACCTGACATAATTTATGTTGAATAATTCGATCTTAGTTTTATTTGACCATACATTATAGCACATGGCTCCAAAAATTCGAATCTTTCTCTAAATGGTCGTTGGCGTACTTTAGATGGGCTTTCAAATCAATGTTTTTCAATAAAGATATTTTCCTAGAACGATTTCTATGCATTTTCGCTTTATGCAACATATTGGAGACTGTGACAAACTAACATCGAGACCTTCCCCTCCTAAATGATTGTTCATCTCCCTTCTAGTGATCCTTGAGTTAATTTGAACAAATATAAGGATCTTTCGATCTGTGTGGAGTGGAATTTCCAAAGGACAACCCAAAACGAGAGAGATTTGCATTTGTTCCAAATTGTTTTAACTTTCTTATTACTGACTGCACTGTAGATTTAGGGACATTTAGTTCTCTAGAAATCTTCTTGTATCTCATCGAGTTTGCGATGCAGTAGAAAGCGTTGTTAGAACGTTCTAGACCAGGGGTGGGCAACCTTTTTAAGTGGGTGTGCCAAAATTGGCCAAACCTTGGCTACAAAATTTAATCACGTGCCAATACTTGACTAAAAGATGTTCTTTTTATTCATTCCCAACCCTTTATGATACATAAAAATTACAAGGAAAAGATAGTCATTTTACCTAAAAATATACATATTATCATATTATATTAAACAGAATTGAATCTTTATCATTTCAAGAAGAAAACAACAAATCTAAACTAGGGAAAGAAAAATTGTGGACCTTTTCATTTATTTACCATCAATGAGACTTCTGCTGCTGCCTCACTGATAACATAATTTATAACAGGTTGTACACAATGCGGTTGCTATATAAAATAAATTGGAGATACATTTATTTAGTTTTCTTAAGTTAAGCATTTGGCTTCGCGTGCCGGTAGAAGTCGTTGGCGTGCTAAGTTTGGCACGCGTGCCAAAGGTTGCCCAGGTCTGTTCTAGACTATTCCTGATTAGCACAAATTATAAATACAAGGCCACAGAAACTACTGGTTTAACCTCGAGACTGTATCATAATTTAAACGATATAAATTAAACATTTGGATGCGCAAATTATATCATATGAATACTTTTGGTTGAATTTTTTCGTAAAAAATGTTATTTCTTCTTTATTTGTGTATCAAACTCGTTGAAATTTTATGGGTGTTTCTATAAATACACTCTTCCCGACAAGTTTAAATTCCATTACCCTGTAATAAACGGTTTATGAATTATGGCGAAATGTTGTGGTATTAGGTAGGGGTATGAGTATTTTCTAGAGCAAGTGTATATAAGAGGGTGAAGGCGAGTTGCAAAAAGAAAGGTAAAGAAAGATTACTTATGGAAATCCAGGAAATTTCGGGCAAGATTACACGTATGTGCCTTGAGTCACCGGGATAAAAGAGATATGGAAAGAAACGGTAACGGTGAATGGCGTACGTACATAAGGCACTAAACGATCCCGTGGGGGCACAGTGAGGCCAAATACAATCCCCTTCCACTTAATTAGTCAAGTGCTAATTTCCCCCAAATTTTAGCGTGATCAACACGCCAAAAATATCAAAAACAAAAAAATAAACAAAATAATAAACAATTCAAAATCCGGGCGTAAACAACCCAGATAGAAAAAATAAAAAATCTCTTCACCAAAAGCACTAGGGATCGAAAAATCATCTGCTATAAAGGCTTGAATTCCTTATATATATATATATATATATATATATATATATATATATATATATATATATATATACACTTATGTATATATGCACAAAGAAGACAACAATTATATACCAAAAGGCAAAGAAAGCCAGATATACCCTATCACCAGGAACCTGTTTTTCATTCTACTTTTCATTTTCGCTTTCCTATCATTTTTCCCCACTATTTCTCCTACTAAAATCCTCCCTACTAGTAATATTCCTCACTTTATATGTCCAAGTCTAAGTGGGGCACAATGAGCATGGTACGACAGGTTGTATAAGTGGGAGAGAAATAGAGGAACATAAGGTAACGTGAATTAGCCTGGTGGAACCCAGATGAGGGCAAGTCAGCACCACTTCTTTTTCTATGGAGGGAGCGATGGGTGGATGAGGACCAGTAACCAGGAAGAGGTTTAAGACGGGCAAATTTGGTGAGAGGCCAAGTTTATCAGGCAGTTAGCCATTCTGCATTAAAGATCTTCATATATAGAAGGAGATCAGTGAATGGAAATGGGACTGGACGTGCTGGGTTGAAGATCGACCAAGCAGCTTCGTCAGATGTTTCAAGGCTGGAAGGCATCCAGCAGGTGGCGATGGGCTTGTTAACTGAAGTCAAAAGCTCATTCAAGAGCAATCAGATCTCACAGATCGAAGGTTTGGAGTGGGAGTAGTAGGATAATTTAGAAATCAAGCCCTTAGAATCTGTGTACAGTATGAATTCAGTGGAAGGGAGTAGGTAGACTTTTTGAAGGGCATCCCGGATGGCGTACAACCCTGGCCTGTATGATGAACATTCGGGAGGGTAAGGAAAAGGAAAAGAAGCGTCGAGGCATTGTCTCCATCACATGGCAGCAGACGAGTTGTCGAGAGGTTTGGATTCACCATTGAAAATTGCCGTGTCGTGAGAGTGGGCGGACACATAGCTAAGGAACTCAAGGAATTGTTTCCTGGCAAAAGCTGGGTGCAGACTCTTGCTGGAGACATCATTCCCAGAGGAACACACATAAATGGATCTGATAGACTGGGGACAGAGGAAGTGGAATTGTGGATCTACTGTGTTTAAGAAGTATCAGTGAGAGAAACAATGATCACCAGTTAAAATTTCAGGCCAGGTAGGGATCAAGCAGATGCCAAGGAATGTCTTTGCACACAAAGAAAGGTATGTCCGGTAGGGAAGAGGCGTTGCATTTCGCATGGAGGCTGACTACTCTAAAAGAGCGACACACCCCTGCAGCCAGTCAAAGACCCATGTTCAGCATTTTATCAAAAGACAGAGGGTCGAGGGTGGTCAGAGTAGCCCAGCGCAGAGAAGGTTAAGAGTGGGACGGGTGGCGGCAATGAGATGAGAGACGTGAGGTCTCCATGAGAGCTTCTCAGCGAAGATGAAACCTAGAAACTTCACGGACTGCCTCGCACGTATGGGTTCTCTGATATAAGCAAGGGGTGAAATAGAATGCAGGAAGAGTTGTGGGTGATAAAGTGAATCCCTGACAAGCAGCCCTTGCGACGGCCGCAATAGTGGCAATCTTGGGAAGATACACTGTTGTAGCAAATTAACAGGTCGCCAGCATAGTGTGAAGTTGATGGGAGGTGGAAAGTAAGATGAACCGGTTCGAACTTAAAAAGAAAAATCGCACTAGTATTAGATGATGAAAGTTGGTAGGAATCCACGAGGTCGAAGAGAGTGCTAACTAGAGAAGATAGAGGAGTGGCGAGTTATCTCATAGTCTGGGCAGAGGCCAAAAATACATCCTACGTGACATCCCCGTGTAAGAACTCCTCCCGGAGGGCATGGCCAAAGAGGAGGGTATCTAGAACAAAGTAAACTTGGCTAAAACTAGCCTGGCAGTCATTGAATGATGAATGGAACTCCATGTGGAAGATGCGGGAAGTCACCCTTCTCTCCATGACCTTGCACGGACAGCAATTCAAGGCTATGGGGAAGCAGGACGAGACGTCCAAAGAATTTAAGGCCAGCTTGAGGTCAGGCACCACGACCGAATTATGCCAGGAGAAGGGAAGATTACTTTCCAACCAGATCTGTTGGGAATAGATGAGAATGCAGATAAAAAATATGGGAGTCGAGCAAGGATATAGCCTCATCAACTGCGCAAAAATCATAGACCTAAGAAAATATCGTGGCGAAATAGAAACAGCCTAGTCTTCCCTCCAGAAGTCACGCGATAGTTGTGCTAGGGTGGATGAAGAGAAAGAAACTGTGTAATAATCGCTACCAAAATTCTCCTTGGACACAACACCCCAAAAATCCAGCAGCGCTTCATCGGAGACGAGATAGAGACCAAGATAGGAAAGAGTGTCGGTGAAAAGGTGGCGATAGGTGGACGAACTGGCATTCATACAAAATGAAAGCCCATCCATAAGGGATAAAAGGTTTGGCGGGAGGAAAGTCGAGTGTGAGTGGCCCCAAGGTTGCTGTTGAAATCTCATAAAAGAAGAGAGGATTTAGAGGATTAGGTTACGGCAAGAATTAGAAAAGAGACGTTTATGAGGAGGGATATAGACCGAGTATATATTGTACTATCGTTCCAGATAAAATGAACAACCATCGCATGAAGATGAGTGCAGAGTGTGTGTGTGTGAGAGAGAGAGATGGAGCTAGATACTGGTTGGCATGGGACTGATGCCAGGGCGAAGAGGGCTGCTCTGCCGCGGCCAGATCCTCCCCGATCGGAGAAGAGGAAAAGAAAGTAACTGGAGATCCTTCGCATTTGACGGCCACCCAGGATCAGTTCATGGAGACAGAGACAAGTAGGTGGATAGGAAGTTGCTAGAAATCTAGTGCTCTCCCAGTTAGCCAGTATATCTCAGCAATTCCAGTGAGAGCATAAGACAGCCACAAGCCTTCATAATGACCAGTGCAGTGCGATAAGTGAACCCCCCCTCCCCCCAAAAACAAAACAAAAACAAGGATAGCCGAAAGAAAAGAAGAGGGACAAAAATAGGGGGGGGTAAAGAATGAGATAATGAAAGTTAAGCCTACTAACCCCCTCACCGTCGAGGGGGTGGCAACCCGTCTCCAGCCAGCCCAAGAAAGACAGCGGATGAGGGGGATGGCAGGAAGGGGTATTCGACATTACCAGGGCCAATTCCTACAAAAAAAACACAGTAACCTTAAAGTATGACTTTGAGAACCTGCTCAGGACCATAACACTACACATGCTGAGGAAGAGTGGCTAAGTAAACTGATGTAAAACAGTCGTAATTCTCCGCAGCCTGAAGAAGGGAGAAGGGCAAAATTGTTCGCAGCCTGGAGTTACAAGGAAAGCAAGCACCCTAAAAGACCTTGTGTAAGGTCCCTAACCTCATATCATTACATATTCTTTTCTAAGTTAAAAGAGAAGTGGACGGTAAAGATGAAGCCCCCATCCCCGGCCTGGGCACTGAAAAAGGAAAAAAATACCTGGTTGAGTTGAAATAGGTAAAAGACAGCCAGCAATTTTTATAGATAGGCTCTATGAAACCTACATAGTTATACCAATAATAAAACCAACAATAAAAATATAACACCGATACGTTACATTAAATACAATACTATGATGCTTGGAATCTTGTCCTTTTAACTTTTTTATACATATCTTTATCGATTCATATTTTATTTACAATTTAAAAGCTGAATGTGAATGGTGAGAGCGAAAGAAAAATAGATTAATAGAAAGAGCAACAGTAGTGAAAAGAGCAGGTATAAAACGGAAGACAAGAATAAATTTAGAGAAAATGTGATTCTCTGAGAAAATGTGATACCATGAACATATTGGGACCCCCCTCCCCTTCCCCCTCAGTTGGATTACAGACGCCAGTAAGAATGTGGCATCGAGGAATTAGTCGTTATCGGGTTAAAGAAACCAACTAAGAAAAATTCGTCTGCTTCCAGCCGTTTGGCGCCGGATTTTCGCTCGCGCTCATCGACCACATTAGAAGTCCTGACGTCGCTATCTACAACTGTGGGTCCTTCTCTCGTTGACAGACTTTCTCCATTGCAGTCTCCTAACACCTTTCCCCCTGTAAAATATCGCCTCATTAATCTTATTTTGCTGTCATTTTATCATGAGCTACACTCCATTTTAGATGTTTTTATATTGAACACCGGAAAACGGAAAGTAGCACCCTCTTCATCAGTGTCAACGATAGAGTTTTTACTTTCGTTACCATTTTGATAGTTAATTAGGGTTATTGTATTCACTGCATATTGGGGCAACCTGCGATTGATTGTAAGGATTTTACATCCATTTCATATTAGTTTGTTCCTTGCAACGGGGGAGTTTTCATTTGCTGCAAATTTACGTTTTACTCGGTTTTAATATACCTCCTATCACATTAATTCATTCCCTCAAAACGAAAATATACTATTTTTACTTCGTTAGTCGTCCTTTTTGCAGTTTATAAATCCTGCATCGGTGTCAAAGAATCGTTGGTTATAGTCAAATGGTCGAATGATGGCAAATGTAATACAATGTGGACATTTATAAGGTAATGCGAATAGGTCATGCTGATCCCTGAATAAATTACAACATGGCATAGGTGGGCGCGATAACCGATAAATCGATAATCGATAAATCAAAAATTATAATACAATATTGATTATTGACTATATATAGCGTTATTTTATAATACAATAGTAAAAATATTTGAATACTGTTTCTTAGTTTCTTACCTGGTGAGGCTCTCCTTCATCTCCTCATAGGTTTTGAGGATCCTCCTCAAAGCTCGGACCTACATATTTCTGCCTCCAAGGCACGCGCGACTCGCCCCTGTGCTAAAGTGGAACCAAAAACTGAACTGAAATTATCGATTATCGCTAGTTTGGAACCAAAAGTATCGGCGATACCGATTAATCGATTACGCGGCAAAAAATATCTGATAACCCGATATCGTTATCGCGATAACGCCCACCTATGCAACATGGTTGGTTAAACTTTAAAATCATTCAACATTGAAATGGATTTAAGTTCTTTAATCTCGAGTGATTTAAATTTTCAAAACAATCCACTTATTTTGGATAATCCAAGAAAAAGGGACCGATCAGAAAAAAAAGCTAGATATTCTTAATATTTTATTCCTTTCATAAAAACCACGTATAATTCTAAAGAGTGGATTACAAGTTTAATAATATCAAGTATTTTTTTGATGTCTCCTTTCAAATGTACTCCATTAGTTCCCAGCATCCCAGTGTTCTTACATCGAAGTCTTTCATCAATTATCAAGAGTATGGCAGTGAATGGCTTGTATCTCATTGGTCGTGGGGGCCTTCAATTTTGTTTTTAATTTTGAAGGCCTACTTTATAAACTTGAAACTATCTTCTTTCGAGAGACGGCAAAACTTTATAAAAGAACTGATACTTTAAGAATTACAGGATTTCTTTGGTGGCCCATTTCCCTGGATCCTCCAGTGTAAAGAACATAAGAAAAGAAAGAGACTGCAAAAGACCATTCATGGCCTACACTTGGCATCTCTGGTTCCAGCTCATTCTCATTAAGGTTTCCACATATGCAAAATAACGTAATATTTGAACACATCGAGAGTCGCTTAATGAAGTTAATTTCTAAAATAAAAAATAAATCCTACCAGGAGAGAATGAAGTCAATCAATTTACATTCACTGGGAAATCGGAACCTACGCGGACAACTTATTGAAGTCCTTAAAATAATAGACGGCTTCCCTAATAGAAATCATGACTCAATATTTGAGCAAGATAACCAAGCAGCCCCTAGAAATAACGGGTTCAAGTTGGTAAACAAAAGATTTCACCAAAAAATTATTTTCCTAGAAACTAGAAATAAGGAGCCTTGAAAATGGTGCTAAAATCACTATAGTAAAAATATATTGGATCAAGTAAAGATAAGTCATTTAAAGAGAAAAACTGGCTCTTATTTAGTAGGTCAACTTAGAGATAGCGTATGACTGCTCGGTGTGCCGGCAGTTAGGCCCCTTTTCCCGCTTGTGTACACCATTGTGCCAATTTATTTTTTCGGATTGTTAAAAAGGTGAATCTCTGTGAAGGTGAATTTTTTCGACCCGCTTGGAGTAGGAAATATAAATTTGGTGAAAGTGGATAAAGCGCGATTTACTTGTAGTTAAATGAGCAAAGTTGTTTGTGGCTCATGACTTTTTTGTTTCATTGACCTTATAATATTACTTATACTTACATGAACTTTTGAAAATTAGGTTAGTTTATGTTATGTTAGCAAAGATAAGCCATATCTAAGATGATCCAGCAGTCATCTATAAACTCACCGAGTAAAGATTTGCGTTAAAATGGCGAAAAATACCCCCTCCCTCCTTTGTGAATAATAATTTGTTTTCAGCTCCCTAATTCATACGTAAATCTTTACTCGGTTACTCTATAGATAGCTTATATTTCCTGAGGCATCTTTCAGATGGCTTATCTTTACTTGATACCATATCTTTAAGAAAGAATTCGAGAAAGATTACTTTGGGATATAACTTTAGAGAAATAAGAGTCGTGAAACTATATACTTCTGTACCAATATCGAATCTTCCTGTCACATGCCCTTCAACTCGAGTGGATCTTAGGGACTTTGCGAGTAGGTAATTGTGCAATCAACACAAAATAAATAATAAACGGATGAAGCTATGCTTCAAAATGATTGAGCAGCTAAGGGAAAAGCCTATTAGCGCCCAAACAGATTAAAGCATATTTCAAAATGATTGAGAAGAGGTGGGAGAAGCCTATTACAGCCAAAACAAATCTAAGCATGCTTCAAAATGATTGATAAGAGGAGGGAGAAGCCTATTTGCGCCCAAACAGATTAAGGCATGCTTCAAAATAATTGAGAAGCAGAGAGAGAAGCCTATTTGTCCCCAAACACATTAAAGCATGCTTCATAATGATTGAGAAGCAGGGAGAGAAGCCTATTTGCGCCCAAATAGATTAAGGCATGTTTTAAAATGATTGAGAAGCGGAGAGATAAGCATATTACCGCCCAAACCTATTATATGCCTCACTAAGAAATTTCGCAAAGATATGTAGCGTTTTAATAATGTTATATTAGTGTCTCGGTAGACACACTAAAGCAAAAAGCGTTGGTAGATCTCGTTCTAAAGCAGTATCGATTCTTCACAAGTACTTGACAGAATCGTGTGAAAAAATAAACCAACAAAAAGAAAAAAAGATATGCAATCAAAACAAAACACTGACGCGGGAAATGAACAGCGACGGGTTGGATGGCGCCTTCCGCTAAACGGGAAACTGTCATATAAAAATAGACACTTCGGAAAACCAATGGGTTTTGTAGCAGCGGGACTAATTTTTTTTAAAGAACGTTTAATGCCCGCTTTCACCATTTACTGGGTCTAAACAGGCCTGGAAAAGATAGTGGGGAGATTTAAAAGAGGTGTAAAAGACAATTCCAAAGAGCGCACATAGTTTCTTTGGGGCACAGGGGTCGGGAGGGAGTGGTTCTCCTACAGGTTACAGTAGCACAATCCACCCAAGAAGTTTTGTAAATAGAGGCAATGGCACCTGGAATCGCGTGACTTTTTACCTGTAGCTAATCTACGTCCGTAGTCTGAAGTGCTTTGTCGAGGTACTCTCTATTATAGGGTGACCCCCACCCCCCAATAAAAACAACAACAACCAGGCCCTAACTTTATATATGCTTTATTTCTAAATGTTAAAATAAGAAACGAAGCCTATCGAAAGAGCCCGTTTTGAGGAGGTTACACTTTATGTATATCGATATGTTCCTTCGTAAAATCACAGTTATTTTTCAAGGAAAAATCAGGGAGTGATAAAAAAAATGGAAATATATATCAGATTAGTGTTAGTAAAGTCAATAGCTATACTCTCTTTTGCGTATGTAACTTCAGAAGGCAAAAACCTTCACAAATGATTGGATTACAAATCCTTGAATCTTAAATGAAATTTTCTAGCCTACTATTTTCGAATCCTCCTTACTATGCTCACAGTTTTCTTAATGTAGTGTATTAAGGGAATGTACAGGGTGCAGACGGTATTCGTCGCAATTTTCAACTGGTAATTTTACGCATATTTTCTTTACTTTTGTCGTCGATCATTTTCTTCTTAAAAACAATAAACATTTTTGGTTTATTTTTTGCAGAATAATTGACTATGGAAAATTTTGCGGAAGAGGTATAGAGTCCTCCTTTGAATCCACGCCGGAAGGGCAAACAAGGAGATTTTAGACTTCCTCGACTTTAGTAGAAGATGTTGAAAAAGGTCAGAAATGAGCTAAAGATTCAGGATTCGACTACGAGGAGAGAGCAGAGAGGAAAACCCATGGTCGACGATCTGACACGATCGAAACGCCGGCATTCGTTGCTGAAATCTAGAAGATCATCAACAATGATCCCAGAGAGTCGGTTCGTGTCATTGCAAGTGAGAAAAGTGTGGATAAAAAGCTCATCAGGCTGCTGGTGCATGGGGCCATTGGCTATTTTTCATACAAAATGAGGAAAAGACGATTTATGTGCAATAGGATGAAGGAAAGCCACTCAAACACACAAAGAAGCTGATCAGCAAGTTGAAACGTCCGTTGGAGCCAGACATGCTGTGGGTTTTTTGTTTCCAACGAGAACATTTCTCGTGTTAACGGTCCTACAGAGGAAATTTCCAACAACACTCATAGTCTTCGGTGTCATTAGAATGAAAGGTGACGTTATTCCACCTCACTTGTTCCCCGAGGCCCTCAGACTAAACACCGACGGCTATATCCGTGTTCTGAGCGAGGTGGTGAAGCTCTAGATCGACTGGGTAGCTGCAGGGAAACCTTACGTTTGGCAGCAAGACTTCGCCCTGCCAGACTAGCTGAAAGACCCATGTTTGGCTGTCGGAGAATTTCTTCAATCACACAGCACCTGGCATTAGGCCTTTGGAACGAGAGACCAACAAATCCAGCTGCAGCACGAAGGATGAACTGAGGCCCAGGATTATGAGGGCCTCCAGGGGACTAAGACAGTATATAGTGACGAAAACCTGTGATCGATTTCGATGTCACCTGAAGGCTTTCACCGAGGCCCCAGGTGAGTTCATAGAGTGAGATCGACAGAACATGTCATGAAGACAAACTGGCCCAAATTTCATGAATATATCTCAAAAAATATAAACCCTTCTATTGTTCCCCGATAGTCATCATGCAAACGAATACCGTCTGCGCCCTGTACTTCTCGTTAAAGCTGATTTGACATAAGGACATAACATAAACAAAGAAGGAGTATTCAAAAGGCTAATCAATAGCCTATACAAGGCAGCTCTTTTTCCCATCACCCAGTTCAGTCCCACCTAGCATCGTCATCCATAAATCTATCCAATCTATTCTTAAAACTCCCCAGGAAGGACGCTTCTATCACATGACTAGTGAGCCTATTTCATTCATCTACCACTCGATATGTAAACTAATTTCTACCAATTTCTTTCCTAAACCTAAACTTGTCCAGCTTAAACCCATTGCTACGTGTCCTATCCTGTTCATTAAAAATAAGAACCTTGCATATGTTTTACCTATTATAACCATTTACCCATTACTCACTTGAAGACTTCAATCAAGTCTCTTCGGACTCTTTTTTTTTTAATGTATGAATATTTAGTCTCTTAAGCTTTTCACCATAAAGTAAGTCCTTAACCCATAAATCATCTAGGTCATTCTTCTTGGTGCAGATTCAAGCGCTGACTCCTATAATTCAGTGACCGAAATTGCACCGCAGAGTCAAGATGAGGCAGAGTTATTTAATATGTAAAATCTAATAAAATAATGATTTTAAAATGCATTGCTGTCACGAAGGAAAAATTAAAAAAGATGAGAAATAAAAAGAAAAAGACGAGAAAAATGAGAGAAAGGTGGGAAGCATAAAGAAGTTAGGGAAGAAGAATAAAAGAGGAAGAAATAAAAAAGAAATGAGAAAAGGAGATGAAAAGAGAGCAATAAGAAAATGGAGAAGAAAGAATAGAAAAAAGGTCGCGAATTATTAGGTTGGGCGCAACCCCTTTGAGTGCGACGGTGCATTTAGTTAAAATGTAAAAAATGACACCACCCAACTTGGATGATAAAAAAGAGGTTTGTCTTTAAAGTGAAAGTTAAGCGAAGTGAAAATGTAAGGAAGCCTTAGAGCCTGTTTCAAAAAGAAGGTTCAATCTGAGAGACCGAGAACCTTAGAGGGGTGTTTTTAAAAAATGGCCACAAGAGAGTACATAGGTGAAGACATTGGTATGAAGTTACGAACACATTGCATCTTTGTGTAGTTGAAACGATTTGTTAGGCAATAATATTTTTTTCCGTCAACCTGTCTATTATTCTCGACGTGAGCGGTTAAATATGTTGGGAACCAAAGAAGGATCCTTGGGAACCTCTCCCAGCAAAAGTCGAATAGATATTAAATATATGAATGTGAATTGCGCTTCTGCGTATACTTTAGTTCTAATCGCACCCAATACAGTAGCTCCATAAGGCATAAATTCATATACCCACGAAGAATGACGTAGGAGCAACAGCCAGCTCTCGGCGGCAAAGCCATATATGGCAATAAATAAATAAAAGTAACGCACGCCATTCGTGACGTCACTGAAGGCGAAACAAAGACGTATTGTAAAAATCTAAAAAAAAAATTCTTTTAGACTCGCCTCACTCTTCTAAAAAATGGATCGTTCTTATGGTGTTACTAAAATAGGTTTAGATAAAATAATTTGTAGTTTAAACATGAAAATGTGAAAGTGATTCGGGATGTCATCTGAGTCTATGAAGAACGACCACCTGCCGAAGAATCCGCCCAGACCGATTTGAGTCGCCATGGCGAGATTAAATTCCACGCACATTCAGGAATGTTGGTTTTAAAAAGGCCTCTGTAACGTACACACAGTTCAAGAGTAAAGAAATTGACTCATATGAAAACACCCACAAAGGAAAGATGAAATTAATTCGAAATACGGAAAAAGATGAGCAGTAATATGAGGGGAATTCTAATAAATGCCAGAGCTGGAGAACGAATCCCCAAACCTTGCCCTACCCTCCCATATTATCATTGACCCTTTCATTTGTTAAGAACGGGATTCGAATGTGTACCTTTATAAAACTGCGTTTTATACAAGATTGTTTTTGGAGTTCCCTGGCCAAGATTTAGCCTTGATGTGTTTGACGTCCCCTCCTTTATTCCCTTATTATTTTTTTATTACTTGTCTGCTTATTTGTCTTTTTATCTTTCTTTTTTTCTTCTAGTTCATTCTTACGCCCAAATAGCCCCGATTAAGGGTGAAAGAGGGGCATCTGAAGTCTCGATTAGGGGAGAAAGAGGCCCCGAAAGCACTTTAAAAATCGTGTTGTTGTCCTAATCAAGTTGTACGCACTCAAAAATGAGTACAATTATTTCGTATATCCAAGTTGTTATGCGAACTTGTTCGTGGCTATCCGACGAAACGCCTCATCGTGGGCGTAATTGGAATTAATGGTGGGCGTAAGCTATCAATTGCCGTCACTCATGATTCTCTTTCGTCTTTTTGTTTTTTCTTTGCAATTCTTAATTAGTTTTATATTAATTTTGATTTTGGAAAAATTGGTGAAGTTGGGGGTTGGGAATGGAAAGGTTGGAAAGGTGGCCCCCCACCACGCCCCGACAGTAATTATTTTTAAGAAGCGAAAACCAACGAGGGAATCTGCCTCATAAAGTTTAATGAGGAGAGATACGCAAAGCATAACCCCTTGAGGGCCGTAAAGGCTGGGAGGGTAGGAATCCTCAAAATATCAGCTGCAGCATGGTCCCCCATTTTACACCTGACTCCCTTTTGTGAAGTTTTGTGCCCATCATTATGCTGAATTGCTCTCTCTTCCCTCCCTTCCTCTCTCTCTCTCTCTCTCTCTCTCTCTCTCTCTCTCTCTCTCTCTCTCTCTCTCTCTCTCTCTCTCTCTCTCTCTCTCTTTTCATCCTATTTTTATTTATTTAAAACGCAACAAGCATTAAAATATCCCATGAAATGGAAAGGACCGATTTTTCTCTCAACGAACTGTAGGTCGGTCACACGACGTCGAATTAATAAAAATGAAGTTCAGAAGTTATCGAGAAACTTCGTTCGTAGTCGTCTAAATTGTTATCCTGTTCGAACGGCCTCGTCTTCTTCACAAATCCAGGCCTTCCCTCGTCTATCGGATTGTGTGTATGTCCGTGCGTGTGTTACAAATGACCACTTGCTTTCATTAATAATGGTTGCAGCAGGAAGAAATAATTCTCCTTTTTTATGTACGCCATATTCTAAAAAAAAAATGCTTTAGTGAGTACATTTTACATACGCACAGCGTTCAAGTGTTACGTGCCTTTTTAACGATCATCATGAGAGCTTCCTCTGTGTAAAACTATTCACGATAACAAGTTGTTTTCTTTATCTACGTTCACGCGGGGAGTTTTGCTTCGTCAGCGGCGATCTCAAATATTGCCTTATATGGCTCGATTAACCGAGCCACTTTCGAAACAAGCGCTGTCCTATCGGCTCAAGGAAATGGTGGATATTTAATCTCGTTCTTTAGTATCGGAAATGATGACACCTTTTAAAACAAACTTAGGCGTATTAGAGGCGGGGGCGAGGGTGCTCCTAGCTAAAACCTATGCTATGTTTGGAAAGCCAAGGATCAAAGGTAAAAAAACAACAACACCAAATTTCACTTATTAGAAGAAATGTAGAATTGGAATAATAAGAGTGTAGAATTGTAATAGTAAGAGAATGAAATGCGATATGAAATAAATATGTCGGCTATCGGCTGATTGCTACAATTTTAATCCGTTCATTATTTGATCTAGGTTTTATCTAGTAAAAGATTCAATGGAAAGAGAAGTGGCAAATGTTATTTAACATAAACAAGTGTAATGTGCTTAAAGGTAGGTGTAATCCAATGAATAATTATAAACTGAATGGGAGAGTTTTAGGAAGGTCAGAATGCGAAAGAGACTTAGGTGTCTTGCTAAGTTATGACCTCCGCCCTAGAAAGCAGTGCATAAGTGCTAGGAATAACACTAATAGGGTATTATCGTTTAATGAGAGGAGCGTAAATAATAGGAGTGATGATGTCATTCTGAAACTGTCCCTGGACCTCATCTTGGCTATGCGGTGCAATTTTGATCACTATATTATAAGATGGATATGGGTTGCTTTGAGTCTGTGCAAAGAAGGACGACTAAGATGATTCATGGGCTAGAAAGGAGAATTCGAGGGGACTTGATTGAAGTCTTCAAGTGGAAAAAGGAGTAGTGAACAAGAATGAACCAGTAGCAATGGGTTTAAGCTGGACAAGTTAGGTTTAGGAAAGAGATTGGTAAGCGTCATCCTTGGGGGTTTTAAGAATAAATTGGCTAGATTTATGGTCGAGGATGCTAGGTGAGACTGAAGTGGATGATAGGAACAGGAGCTGCCTCTTATAGGCTAATGGTTAGCCTTCTTTTCTTAGGTTCTTTTATGTCCTGAGAAAAAATAAATTCGGTAAATAGGCATCGACAAAAAAAAAGAAGAAGAGTGCAATCGAAAGAGGCACGACTGGGTGGAATTTGATCTTAGTAAAACTGCATTTCTTTTCTGCTCTTTTAAAGGGTTTGATTTTAAAAGGACACCAAAGCAAGGACACCACCTCCCACAAAATGCGAAATAGGCTCGGCTCCCAGCACAGGAAAATATCCCGTTGATCACAGCCCACGTCACCAAATAGGGACCATTTGAAATATGCTTTTTTATTCCAGGAATTCCTTACGATAAACTGGGGTCACAACATTCAATTAAATAAACCCAGAGATAAACTGAAAGAAACAAAAATGGAGTTAAAGAGGCACATACTGCCAGATTGAGGTTATATGTAGGAAGTCAAAGAAATTGAGTATCCAAAGATACAACAAAATGATGATTAGAAGGACAGAAAGGCACATGAGGTCTTTAACCCACGACGTGCGGATCAATATGAAAACACTGATCGCTCCTTATCTCTGGAAAATTATTCTTTGAGACGAAATAGTCTTAATCTATATTGTGGATTTAATTGTCAAAAATGACGTATTAATGCTAGACGAATCTTTTAATTGAGAAAAGAAATCTCCACTTTTCAATGAGTAGATGTGGTTGGGCCTTAGGAGCGGGATGAACTCTGACTAGATGAGATGCTAAGCACAACGGCCCTTCTCTATGTACGGTCAATGAAGTGGAAAAGAAGGGTGGGGTTCTCCTTATTAGGGTATAAAGTGGTAGAATGGGGAAGGTACATGTAGTAATGTCGATGCGCCCCGACTAGACGTTGTGGGAACGCGGTAAGATGACGCTGATAAGAAAAGAAAGAAAAAAATATGTAATATGTGACGAAAAGAAATAATAGACAAACAGATGAAGACAAGAATAGTGAAAAATGTTAAGAATGACAAGGAAACCGAGAGCAAATCTCGCCAACATAAAATTGTAAGTGACACGGTGATGCATCTACTCTGCCTTCTCGGTTTATTTAATTTCCTCTCCTGGTTGATACCCAGCCTTTTTATTTATCCTCTGATTAATGTATGGAGGTGGTGGGCTCTAATTAGTGCCTTTTCTTCCCAAATTCCGGTTCGCTAGGGCGAGTGTTTAAACCAGAGATTTGGGAATAGCAGACGGGGGAACAAGTTGACGATTCAGTAACTTCCTGAAGGAAGTTTTGAATCCATTTTCTTGAGTGTCTGTGTTCTTAGAGAGGGACGGGGCAGCGGTTGACCCTTCGGTAACTTCCTGCAGGAAGTTTTGAATCCATTTTTTGAACGTCTGTGTCCTTAGAGACGGGGCAGCGGTTTGATCTTTCAATAACTTCCTGAAGGATGTTTAGACTCCATCTTCTTGAGCGATTGTGTCCTTAGAGACGGGGCAGCGGTTTGATCCTTCAATAACTTCCTGAAGGAGGTTTTGAGTCCATTTTCTTGAGCGTCTGTGTCCTTTCAGATTTTACTCCGTCTTAGACTTTACACCTGGATTGGATGAATGATTCGCAGTCCTTTCGTTTCAAGCCTTTCAGTGTCGCTAACTATCTTATTTATTTGTATATTCCCACAGCTTTCATCCCTTTTCCGCTTCTTGTGATGTTACCTCGTAAAGGGTTTGTCAGGTGTTGCCTGGAGGATTGGTTACTCACATGGCCCGAACTCGCTCTATCTTCACTTTCTTTACAGATCTTTACCAACTCCCTAGTTTTAACTAACAGCAACAATTTTACGTAATTATATCTTAGTGTTTGCAAAATCTATTTTTTTCATACTGAGTTCCAAAGAGGCAGATTTATCAGTGATAAGAGAAAAGAAAAGCGAGAATACGAAATGTTTTATTTTTTTTAAACTTGAGATTGTGTACAGTCAAAACAAAAACGTCTTGAGACTAATATATATTTTTATTTTTACAGTCGTTTTTTAAAATTTAATTGATAGGAATAATTATCTTAATATTTAAATTATTTCAAGTTTATGAAAAAGTAAGTAGTTCAAAAATAATAAGAAAAACTGCAATCCTTCGCTGAATCCAAATTCGCGCTCTGGTCCTGTTCTTGTAGGAGGTAAGATTTAGTCCCTGGAGCTTTGCTATTCGATCAAAAAGGGTAAAAGGATGACAATTATCGGTTAAATGAATGATGTTGTGTAATTCTAATCTATTTCACAATATATTTTTTTGTAAAAATAAAAGTTTGACTTTGTTCAATTCCAGAAATGGTTCTTTCCAAAGAATAGCGTGGAACCATTGTTGCTCTGCATCAAAGTGGCTTGAAATGGAAGGAGATAGTTGCTAAGGGTATTGCACCAAGGAACACTATCTTTAGGATCATTAATAACTTCAAAAAGATTGGTTACACCCCTGTGAAGAAGTCTTTTGGACGCCTAAGAGCTTCAAATGAACATCAAATCGCCTCCTCGTAAGGTTGCCTCCAGTGTCAAGCTTACTCACGATTGGAAAGAGGCAGGTGTGAACACTTTAGAGCGCACCGTGAGACGGAATAATTTCGTCAAAGGTCTCAAATCGATAAGGGCTGAAGAATAAGAGGTATCATTGTAAATATTAACTGCGTGCGACAATTGGCTATATTTATTATTAAAATGGTTATCGGCTCTAAATTTTTGTATATTTATACCTTCAAATTATGATACAAATATACTAAAACAAAATGCAACGTTTGATTAGGTTATTAATTTTATTAAATAAAAAAATATATTAGTCCCAAAATTATTGGCCATGCCTGTAGTTCCAACTTTAACCCTGCAATCGAAAAATCTAGCAAAATTGAAGACTGACAATTCCATCTCTGTGTTCATTACTACTTGATTAACCTCACCCTATCCAAGGTAGATCTAGCGTCGTATTCCTGAGTTATTTTGTACTTTTTTGTGCTTGGTGGTCACTTGCTCGGTGTGAAGGAAGAAGGTTGTTGGATTATATATACCCCTCTATCTACATCTCATTCTTATTATATTCAAAAGAGCCTCTTCTATGTTCTCTCTTAGAAAGCTATCTTGGTGGATGAGATGTCGCCTTAAACCATAGCCTGATAATGTAAGCAAATTTTATTCCACTAATATCAAGTAACAACAATCATAAATTCTCAAATGTCACCATCATTTTAGTTCTCCATGTGTGTGGTTGCAAGTAAGAACGCTGGTGCATATAGGTTTGTGGTTGTGTTTGTGAGTAATTTTTAGGAAATATTAACGAAATTAGATAATATTTTAGTTAGGATGAAATGTTTTGCAAAGGACAGGCGAAGACTAATTGCAAGGCCTATTTTTTTCCGCACGGCGATACAGTTTCAAATAAAACTGATAAATTTATTGCACCACGAAGGAGCAACGTAAAAATAAAAAGAGCCAGAACCGAAGCAGCTGAGCAAATATTCGGCTAAGCTTTAGGAAAAATGGAGAGAGACAATGGCCGGGATAAGCCCGGATAGGCCAGCTTTGCTCCGATGCGTTGCGTCCAATTTAAGCTCCACACATTTCGCAATGACAGTCGCGTGTTCAGTTAGATCGCAGTGCTTTTTCTAGTCTAGGGCTAAACAATACTAGTGACAAACGCGCAACATCAGAAGAAAAAAAAAAGAGAGGAAAGAATAGGATAGACAGAGGCTATTTTCCCAGGGGTTATCGACTGTGCCAGGTGTGGGAAGCAGGAGATCTTTAGAAATTCCTGAAGAACCAGAGGGGAAGCCATTCAGGGAAGGGGACACTCAAAATCGCGTTTCGAGTCCGAGGTGACTCGTCTTGAAGTACACGGAAGTACCCTGCAAGGAAAGAAGTTGAATGAATCAGTTGTCTTTTATGTGCGCGTGACTTGTGGCTCTCTCGCTGTGCTTAGGAAAGTTTGTTCAGTCCATTGGTAGCTAAGCTCACTTGAGTGACACGCAAGGAAATAGGGATCGCGAACACATAATTGTCCATGTCAACTGATTCGTTTACATTTACGGAAAACAGACAAGTTTCCACTAGCGAGTGATAGAAAGGAGGATGGTATAGGGAGGGAAAATGAGACTAAAAATACCCACCAGCTGCTAGTAAAGAACTTTCCACTTGCAAGATTTATTGTAGAATCGATCCTTTCTCCCCTTGGTTACCTCGGCCGGAAGTGGATCATTTTCTTTGAGCCCTTAAAAATCATTATACCCCCACTTGGTTAGTTGGTTATCTCAAACACCCTTTCACTACATCTGCCTACGACGAACGAGAAATGAACAAGGAAAACCCTACATAAATCTTAATTAAAAAATAACTTTTACGGAAAAATGTTTCATAGAAAAGATGGTTATTTGGGGAAGTTTTGGGGAAATTATTTAACACCTTAATTTAAAGTGTAATCTTAAGGTAATTATGTTTTTTCAAAAAGGAATAAAGAACAAATGTCACTGAAGTTTAGTTAACCTATTTATCAATAATGCAATTATTATCAATGGCTGCAGCACAACAGGAAAGCAAATTTTCTATTCCTGGTTTAAAGAGTTCAGAATTTTGGAGCGAAAAAACATTTTAAACCATTTTTAACAACTTTGTTTCTAAATTTTCGCCCATTTTCAAAATATTTGTAGTAATCGAAATAAATAAGATTCCCTAAGTGCGAATCCGGTGAGGATGTGAGCGGTGAACGAATAAATAATATTCCTTCCTAACAATCTTACATTTTCCTGTTTGTCTTGGAAAGTGTCCTTTAGCAAAGCTGGTCACTGTCGATTTAATGCTTCGTTTATACGATTAAATTGATGATAATAAACATTTGTAGTAATGGTAGTGGACAGTTGAACATGACAGCTTCAGTTTTTGCACGCAATATTTGGAATTTTGATGAGGATCTGATTCAACAGTTTCTTTCAAAAGATCGTCATCGAATATGATTTGTCTCTCAGAACGAGACCCTCTGTTAAAGATATCACAAGGGGGTAGGGGGTAACTGACGGGTAGAAAAGATGATAAAGTAGATCCAGAGGTCGTTTTCTACCATTTAAAGTATTGTCATTCTATAGTTAGTTGTCTTATAATCCATAGCGGTCAAATACGTTAGTACTTTTCGAACACCTCCTAATACTCATGATATGAAATATATCAGAATTAAATTAGTGTTTTCAACAGAAGTTATTATATTAAAATAACGCGTGAAACATTTCGAATCTAAACCAAACGCTGCTATATTAAATTATAACCGATGAAATGCTCCTTTAAAACGATTTTAAAACCCTGAATCTCTTCAGCAAGATATTAATATTAAATCTATAAAAAAAATTCGATATGAAAAAACAAACAATATACCTCATTGTTTTTATTATCACTGAATTAACTGTATACATATATTTCATATTGCACCCCCACCCCTCTAAGCAATCGTATAAAAGCCGATTAGTTCATTTCTCAGCCATCGCTTGCCACCAATCTCAATTTACCTCCCTCCCTCTTTGCAAATGACTCATATGACCATATAGTAGCTAGCATCCATCAGATCTAACACTACTTACCCATTTGCGAATAAGAAGAAAAGTAATGGCAGAGGAACGTTTATTCTTTTATGATGTATAAAATTCTCGTGAATTTAACGCATCGGGCGGCAGCAGGTAGCCAAGATGCTTGCAGCCAGACTGTGACCGTCGGAATCACCTCGAAACCCATGGCACAAAAGCAATCTCTTTGAAGAGATTTGACGTCTTTAGAGACCAAACAGTAAAACCCTTCATTAATTCAATCTCGTAAATAAATGCACCAAACTTGTTTATTATATATTATTCCTATATTATTAGGAAGCTTTATTAACTAAAAAAAAACCCCGCATTTAAGGGATAATAGTAATTATCATCACTGCCAGCATACCCATCGAAACAGACCCTTAATAAGCGTCAACGCCATACGATGCAACTAAAGTAGGAGCTCGAACCTAAAAAACCACCATTATCCTTCCGTATAGAGACATGGCTCGATCATTAGTCATTGAGACCGAGCTGACGCTTATCATTATATCAGGTGATCAGCCTCGGAGTTATATGGCTTCAAATCTCCCAAACACAACTATCACGCAAGACTCTATCTACTTGCTCAGTCCAAATACTGATTTCTTGCACACATTCATTTAATCATAAAAATAAGAAATACAGAATTAAAATCATCAAAGACTTAGAAACACAAACTTAATAGCAACAAACTATCATACATGAGAGAGCAACAAATTAACCATCTTACTAAATACATAACCCGAAAGATTATGTTAACTCTAATGTTATTACGAGAAGGCTGATACACACTTATTTAAGTGTATCAACTAAATCATGTTGTTTTTACTATTTTTAGAAGTACGTTACACATAATTACACATCTACATATGAGTCATCTTCAAAACAATCGCTCAATCATATGTATGATACAGCAGAGAGGATAGGAAGTATCTTCTCCCGCCGTCTCACCTACTAGTGTTGAAAGCAGTATAATGATGGGTAAGTCAGATAAGAATACGAAACACGCATGTGGACTCTTGCTTTACAGGAAACAATCGCTGGAACTATTTTTTTCCCCCTCTCCCTTCCTGATCGTTCATTGGGAGTTTTATCTGTGCCTTCTACTAGGCGATATTTACACTCGAAAAAGAACAAGTCGATTTTAAAGCATATTTACTAGCATGCTTTCTAGTGCTCAGGTAGGCTATTCCACGTTTGTGTAATTTTATAACTAAAATCATTTTTAGCTATTGCCGTGTTAAAACGCTTGTTTATTAATTTGAATCCATTTTGACGAAGATTTGCTCTATTATAAATATCTAGGAGTAATCTATAATTTATATGAATTCTTCTAAGATTTTAAATATTTCGATCAGTTGTTGCCATAATCGCCTAGTTGCAAGGGATAATATGTTTAATAAGAGAAATCTTTCTTTGTATGGTTTATTTCTAAACTCCGAAATTAATTCAGTAGAACAAGTCGATTTCCATCAGTACTCGGTCTTTGTTAAAGGAAGGGGACCAAAATTGCACTGCGTATTTGAGATGAGGTCGCATTAGCGATTCATGATATATAGATATCAATTTTATGGATGCGATTCTTCAACACCTTGCCGATGGACGAAGAACCACGGACCTGATGAGACTGGCGGACGACAGGGGGAGATAGAGATCCATGGTCGCCGATGTCACTTGACTGGCACACTGGTAAACGTAAAAGAGGTCAAATTATATCTCTCGACTTAAAGATGAAGTTTTGGGCAATCGATCCCAACATTCGGGTTGTTTTGTTGGTATCCTTGACGTATTGTCTTGACACTTTGAGGTCATCCGAAATTAACCCCCCCCCCAAAGGTCCCTTTCTAAGTTAACGGGATTGTAGGATTTGATCGATCATTTGGCTATCAGCTTCTAAATTACGAAGGCATAAGTACATAAACGAAGAAGAAGAAGAAAAGCAGAAGAATAACCATCAATCTCTAGGCAAGGCACGACACCATAGGGTGGATCTTTCTCGGGTTTAAAGGCGAAGACCAACGAGGGCATATCACACAGAAAGTTTTAGAAGGAGAGAGTTGTGAAGAAAGTGTGAATATAGAGGGAGTGAAAAATGTGTGGAAGACTTATAGCCACAAATGCTCCTGTAGGCATTGAGGCCGGAAGGGCAAAGCTAAGGCTGTTGAGACCGCGAAGACACAAAATCCTCCAGATGTCGCTCGCAGCATGGATGCCCATGCTACAAGCAGGGAGGGGGTAGTAGAAGGCTAAGAGGGTGGTGAGATTGGGGACACGTTGAAAACCTCCACCCAGACCCGAGCCAAGAAGAGAGTGCCCCACCTTCCGACGCCAACCTGGGATGAATGGACGATAGCTGGTCGCCGACTATCCTACGAAATTAGCCTTTAAAAAGCCATAGGCGAGAAGAGGCTTGTAAAGAAAGTGGCAAAAAAGGGTAGAATGGAAATGTCTAGAATGAATAAAGCCCAGGTAGTCTTAATCTAGTTCGAGACTATCGGGGATATTCGAAGCGGAAGGGTGCGCCGCTCCTTCAGTTACCAGGTTGGACAGTAATTGAAATATATATATATATATATATATTCTTTTTTTTCATCCGTTGCTTAAAATTTACGTGAAGAATAATTACTCTAATATCTAAATTATTGCAAGTTTTTCCTTCACTGAATCCAAAATCGCGCTCTGGTCTTGTTCTTGTAAGAGGTAAGGTTTAGTCCCTGGAGCTTTGCTATTCGATCAAAAAGGGTAAAATGATGACAATTATCGGTTAAATGAATGATGTTGTGTAATTCTAATCTATTTCATAATATATTTTTTGGTAAAAATAAATGTTTGACTTTGTTCAATTCCAGAAATGGTTCTTTCCAAAGAATAGCGTGGAACCATTGTTGCTCTGCATCAAAGTGGCTTGAAATGGAAGGAGATAGTTTCTAAGGGTATTGCATCAATGAACACCATCTTTAGGATCATTAATGACTTTAAAAAGACTTGTCGCACTCCAGTGAAGAAGTCTTCTGTACTCCTAAGTGTTTCAAATGAACCCCAAAATCGCCTCTTGGTAAGGTCCCAGTTCAAGGATCTGGTTGCCTCTAGTGCCAAGCTTTCTCACGTTTGGAAACAAGTAGGTGTGAACTCTTGAGCGCGAACAATGAGGCAGAGCCTTTTCGATAAAGGTCTTAAGTCAAGAAAGCCTGCGAATAAGCCTTTTCTTATCAAGAAGAACCTTAGGGATATACTCCACTTTTGTAAGAAATATAAGGAATGGACTGTTGAACAGTGGAACAAAGTGATATTCTCTGATGAAGCTTCCTTCCGTTTGTTTGGAGCTTCTGGGAGACTCCTTGTTAGAAGAAGAAAAGGAGAGTGCTTTCATGACTATGTCGTATCGACAGTGAAGCATCCGGACACTCTGTGTCTGCAGCTATTTTGCCCAAGGACACTCACATGAACTCAACATGGTTCAAAACATTTATCTGCAGCACCTTTTCACAAATGGGTTTCGGCACTATTTTTTTGTGTATTTCACCTTCAAATTATGATACAAATTAAAACAAAATTCAACGTTTGATTAGTTCTATTAATTTTCTTATATGAAAAAAAAAAGCAGTGTCAAAACATTTGGCCATGATTATGCAAGTTTTGCTTCGTTTGTGCTTATGCTAGCTATATTGTAAATAGGTATTAAACTCTGTCTGGTCCCTGATGGCAGCGAGGGCAGATGTCGGCAAAGCCAGTGCAGTATATGTGTGTTTTTAGTTTGGCTTGATGATGACGTACTCAGTTTTTCGAAAAAAGATGGTATAGTGGAAGATATAGTGGGTGAAAATTAAAGAGGAGGTAGGGGGGGGGGGGTGTTTTGCCCTAGTAGGGAGGGCATCGCTTTATTTTTATTTGATTTCATTTTTCCTTTATTTGTGTTGTTATTTTGTGTTTTTTAACGTCTGTCTGTGTTCCTTCCTGTGTTTTTAATGTTCTTCTTGTTGTATTTTGTTTCTTCTTCACTGTTGTTTTAACTTTTAGTGTAATAATGTTTGTAGCATTCAAGCCTTTTATAGCTTTCTTGCCGACAAAGCTATTTCAGTGTTGTTTGTAATCTCATTTTTCGTGAGTAATTGTAATTGATTTAGATGTGATGTGTTGTGATGTTTTATGTGTATATTGGAGTGATATTTTCTCGTGAACAAAGTTTTGTGCTCGGGAACCGGCTTCGGCGTGAGGCTTTCACCCGTAGCCACGCAGGTATATTTAGCCTGCTGCCTGCTTCCTGCAGTTCTGGAATGACACCATTCGTCAGAGTGGACCAGATCTTTTTGCCTAGTTTCTGGGTGACGACATTGATGGGCTCCAACCGTTTCCTGCGGTGCAAGACGCTTTGCCTAATTCGGTCACGCCTTCTTGCTTTGTTGATAAGCAGAGAGGCAGTGTTCTCGATACGTTGGAGCCTTTTCATCGAGGTTTTATTAGCCGCTTGGGACACCACTGTGGGGTAGATCAGCATAGCCCAGGCATACATCATATATATGTATTTTCCTGATGTTGGCCGATCTAAGATCTTTAAACCTGTAGAGCTTGGAGATTTCTCTCTTTGCCAGGTTCCGCCTCTCCGTGTGGTGTGTCGAGTATCCATGGTCATTGATTTTAAGGCCCAGGACGGTGCCTTCGGCGGAGTAGCCGTATCTCCTCTCATCTATGATGATGGGCCATGTCAACTCGCGGTTCGACGGGACAATTTTGAACTTGTCCCTGTTGGTCCTGATTTTCCATCGTCTCTCGAATTGGCTGATGTTGTTGATTTCCGCAATCGAGCGAGCCGCCTGCGCCCTTGCTTTCCTCTCCGGGCACGGGACAATTTGTGTGACGTCATCTGCGTATTGCAGATACATCGTGTCCCTGTGCACCGGAGTTGGGAGTTCGATGGTGAAGACCAAGTAAAGCAGAGTACTCAGGCAGCTTACCTGTGGAACGCCCGACTTTAATTCGAATTCGGGGCCTCTGTGCCCTTCAATCATGAGACACGCCCTTTTGTCCATGATGAAGTCACAGAGGATCCTTTCCAGGATTGAGGCTAGCTGCAGGTTCAGGAACTTGTATTGAAGTCCTTCCAGCCAGACTTTACAGAAGGCCTTTTGCTCGTCCCTCAACACAATGTCTACATAGAACCTGTTCGCTTGGGTTTATGCTACTTTCTCAGTTAGGGGCACCAGGGCGGTGTATGTGCCCCTTTTTGCGGAGTTGTTGGAGGTTGTGCGCTCCTAACTCGCTCAGTTGAGCTTGTAGCCTATTCGCTAAAATATTTTCAAAGATTTTACCCTGCATCTCAAGAAGAGAGATCGGGCGATAGTTTGCCACCTGGTCTGAGGCCTTGTTCCCCTTTGGAATAAAGATGATTTTGGCCATCTTGTATCCATCAGGGAAGTAGCCTGTATTCAGGGCGGCGTTCATTGTGTTCACCAATCCCTGAATAATTTGCCTTGGGGCATTTACGAGGTTGTTTTTCGTAATCCCAGACCAGCCTGGAGCCCTCTGTTTGAAGGACCTTATGATTTTCAAGCTCTCTTCGACAGTTATCGGGCATTCGTGGTCAACCATCACTTTTTCCTGAGATACTTGCGGATGGGGGTGGGTTCTATGTATCATTGTGCCGAGGTCGTCGAGCAGTTGGTCTTCAAAGTCTTCGTTCTCCTCCGGTGATATAGCGAAAATCTTTTGCCAGTGCGATCTAAATCTTCTTTCGAGAGACTCTGGGTCCTCTCTGATGTCGTCTCCTTCCTTAATTTTTGTCTTATGTCTGGGAGGTAAAACCCTAATTCTCCGGATGTTATTCCAGAATTTTACGGGATTGCTCTTCTTGTCCAGTCTCCAAATGATGTCATTCCATATCGTTCTTTGTTTTTCTGTTATGATGTCTCTCATTTCCATGGTTAGATGCCTCATTTTGGCTGTCCTTTCCCTATTGGTTCCTGTCCTGCCGATCTTATCATAGATTGTTCTATGTTCTCGGGCGATTTCACTCATCTCGTCCGTCCACTCAGGTTGTGGGAGCATTTTATAGGAGATTCTGGGAACACATCTCTCGTCGGCT
Source organism: Ceratothoa steindachneri (assembly GCA_963969495.1). Taxonomy (NCBI): domain Eukaryota; kingdom Metazoa; phylum Arthropoda; class Malacostraca; order Isopoda; family Cymothoidae; genus Ceratothoa; species Ceratothoa steindachneri. Next base: position 172,337,804 of record OZ018322.1, on the reverse strand, counting down.
TGAATGAGGAGATCTGTGATCTTGTTGATCTCCTCATCATTCTCTTCGAGATTAGCATCTCCCAGATAAGTTGGTTGGTATGTACTGAGTATCTCTCTATATAGCTCCCAGTCAGCTTTCGCGTAACTTTTTCTAAGTGGAACGGGTTTGAGTATTGGCGCAAGTGAGATGGTAGTGAGAATCGGGATGTGATGGCTGCTCGGAACCACTGGTCCGGGCTCATTGACGATGTTGAAGGGGAAGTTTTTTTTATGTCAACACAATATCCGGCTTTGTTGCCGAACGTTGTGTTATGAAGGCCGGGAAATCTGGCCCGGCTCTCTGGAGTCTGTCTCTTTCGAGTAGCATCTCCAGGTTTCTTCCCCTTTGATCGGTGCTTTCGTAGCCTGATGCACGGCATCTGGCATTAAGATAACCGCCAAGCAATGTCAATTTCCCGTGACGAAGAAGTTGTAAAAATTAGGGATCGGCAGGTAATCTCGTCGCGGTGGTTGATAGGCCGCCGATACGGTCAGGTCTCCAACCAAGGTAGGTATTGCTACTGCCAGGAATGATTCATCTAGACTTGGAAGTGTTTTGTATGTTAAGTTGTTCCGGATCACGATGGCAGCGCCATCGAACCGATTTTGTGTATAGTTTTTGCTAATGACTGTGTAATTGGGTATCTTTATGCTGTTCGTGTTTGTGTTAACGCCGTGTTCTGTGATGAGGATTAGGTCGGGATCCACTTTACGAAAAATGTTTCCGTAAGGAATGTTTCCCTACCCATCTGTCGACGTTAATTGTCAAAATCTTTAGTGTGTTGTTGGTGTTCTCCATGTTTATGTTATGTAGTGTATGTGTGTTGGTTTGTTCTGTTAGTGGTTTTCGCTGCATGAGTTTTTCCCGTTCCGAATTCTTCCGAACTCTGCCTCGCTTACGGCGAGTCAGGAGTCCCTATATAACTTAATTCTGGCCTCCATGAGCACTGCTACTACCAGCGCTTCTACGTCTGGGGAGTCGTAAGAACATTTTAATAGTCCCTCTTTCAGTCCTTCAATGATTTTTCCCACCTTGGGGTCTTTAGGAAAGGAAGTTTTCTCCGTTCTGAAGAACTTGATGTTCAGTTCCTCTCCATCGTATTCCCTGACTTTCTTCGGGTTTCTGCTTCTTTTAGGAGGTTGAGAGATCTCCCGTTCGTCCTCTGATGACGAAGCCGAGCATAGGAGATTTCCTTCAGCCTGCTTGAGACGTCTAGCTGCTCTCTTCGCACTATCTTCCCTTTTCTTTATCGCTAATAGTCTTGGGTCCTTGTTAGGTGACCTATGTGGGGTAATTTTCTGTTCCATTTCTTTGTTGTTACCCTCTCTTTCCTCGGTTTCCCCGTGGGAAGGGGGTCACAGGCGCCTCTTTTTCTGTTCCAACCTGTACCTGCAGGACATTCCCCGAAGGGGAGTTCTCCGGGAACCACATCTCTGCCAAGCCATTGTGTTTCATCATGTTGTTGACCTCTCTGGCGAAGCAGCCTGGGCTGGTCAGATTCTTTACGTGCGCATAGAGGATGCATGTAAGTATTTTTGTGGCTTTCTTGTCGTCCTTGTCTACTTTGATGAAGGTTCTCGGAGTCGGGTTGTTCGAGACGTTTGCTGAGGGGGTAGTTTTAGCCGCTTGGGCATAGGAGGTATTTTCCCTCCTAATACCTTCCGCCCTTATCTGCTTCTTTTGGGGGGCATGACATCGCCATTGTCCCATGTCTCTGGCTACAATTTGGACACTTTTCCTCCTTGGTCGGGCATTCGCGCCAGCCCTGTCCCTTTAGGCTGCATCTAGAACAGGTTGATTCCTGTTTGTTTGCAGTCCTTCGTGACGTGATCCTCCAGATGGTAGCAATTAAAGCAGATCTGCACGGAGATGTATTCCTCGCACTCGACCTGCTCACCACTGATTTTGGCGTTAAAGAGAATCAGCCCTCTCTCTTTCGCCTTAGACGCCATTTCCGTGTCTGTGAAGCCACCTTGAAGACATGGAAGTAATATGTGTTGTCTCTTTTGTTGCGAAATTTAATGACCTCGTCCACTTTCGCCCACTTCTGGTTCTTCTCTAGTTCCTCCTTAATTTCATCCTTTGTGTGCTGGCTGACCCATGGGTCCAGCCTTCTGCACACGACGCTCCTGTGCGCCTGGATTTTGAGAAGGCGTGGTTGGTTGGAGGTTTATCTCCTTAAGGTGCTTTACCCCTTCTTCCTTAGTTAGTGCCTCAATATCTTTTTTGCGTTCGCACACTGCCACGTAACCGACTGGTGTGTCGATCAGCCTAAGTACTCCCACGTTGAGCTTACCGAACAGAGTCTTATAGACAGTGCCCTTGTCCGGTTTCGCTTGTGCGCTTATACACCTAAGCGGCACCCTTGGTGCATCTTGAGGCGTCATTATTCCGGGTGGCTCCCCTTGAAGAGGGGGCACACTTTATCTTTTAGTATTTGGCCTTTTTACTGATTCGGGACTCACTACTATTTATTTTATGGGTGATTTGTAGTTATTTTTCTTTAAAAAAAGGTTTCGGTTTTTCCTTTTGGGAGAAGAAAGCCCCTCCCCCCCTCGATAAACCGCCGCCTGGATGTAAAAAGAGATTTGCCTTTGGGTGGATGATGAAAGATGGATGAGATGAATCCGGGTGGGATCCTCTCAGGGGTGTGATTGCATGGCGGACTTATTGACCTCGCCGCCCCCGAGGGTTTTTAATCGCGACCGCTCCCCAACATACCATAAAGAGGGTTGTACGTCCCTCTATGGTCCTGGAAGGGGCCTTCGCCGTAATGGGCACCGAAGGTTGCAGTCCGTCCCTTGTCCGGAATATTTCTGACATTGTTCTCTACTGTGGGCTAATCCTCAAACCAGCTTCCTCCAATGCCCTTAATTATGCCAATGTAACTGCTAGGCATAGTTGGGACGAAACATGAATGGCAAACCCCTCTCACATCTGACACCCGTTCACGCAGGGGGGCGGGGCCGGGGACTTAAGCAGTCATCTGCTTAAGTGGGGCCGTTAAAAAGAAAGATGAAGTTAGTATGATGGTGAGTGGTGATGAAAAATGAGTATTATCTCTCTTTTGGAAGTTTTCGGAGGCGTTTGGGAAATTTTTGCTTCAAACTTTCCCCCCCTTTGCCGGTTCTGAGATCGAGGTCGAATATATATTATACCAAGAATTCTTCGCCGTCTAGTTTGGCTTTTTGCAGTACCGAAGCCATCTATGCCAGGGGGATCCGTTCGTAGGCGGTGGTGTGAGCCCAAAGATGGTATGTTTTGCTGTTTATATATGTGCGTTTGGATGGACTTTGGGGTGATGGAGACCTGTTTTCCTGGCGGAGAGATTTGGAGGAGTGTCTCGGTGTCGTATTTCCTTGGAGTTTTGTGGATGTCGCGTGGAGGGTGGTGTAGGTTTTGTATGGAGTGGCATGGGAGGTTTGGGTTTCTTGTACTAGGGACAAATCGCATTCCCCCGAGCGCTGGATTGTGTTTTAGTGGTACGATATGTGTTTTATGAGGTGCTAAATTGCCGTGCTGTGGGTTCAACACCTTGTTGTTAGGCGGAGCGCTTTGTTTGTTTCTTCTGTAGTGTTATGAGGTGAGTGGGTATGAGATTTGGTGTCCCAGGCTGTGAGACAAAGGCAAATGAGGGACCGATATATTGCTTGTATGTGTGAGTGATGAATTCCTTCGATTGCCTGAATGTGGTTTCCGTTGAGTGCTCGGATTGTGCTCATTTTTTTGTTGTTTCTCGTGTGTTGTTGGGATTTTAGTCATGTGTCTAGAGTAACACCAAGCACTGTAAGAGTTTTTAAGTGGAGTGGCATGTTTGCTAAAGAGATACGCGGGTGGATGTGTAGTACTCCCGTTTGTAGGTAATGAAGAGTATCAGATGATTTTGAAGTTAGACGGTCCTTATTAGATTCTGTTGCAGCTAGAATTCGATTTTGTGATGTAGAGTTATAATTTGATAGCTGTTTAGTTGTCTTTTGGTTATTTTTGCGATAATAGTGATGTCATCTGCGTAGCTGTAGATTATGTTGTTGTGGTTGTGAATAGGGTTATCGTGGCGAAAGAGGTTGAAAAGGATGGGGGGGGGGGAGTAGTAGGGATCCCTACAGGGCTCTGCTGTGTATTTTGTGATTTCATGTGTTTGAGTACCGTGACAAAGACTTTGCTTATGTCGATTGTCGCCATTACTACCCTGAGTGCGGATGAAAGTTGATTGTAGCATTCTTGTATGAGTTGAGGGATGTTAAATGAGATAATAATAATAATTATAATAATAATAGGTATTTATAATGCACCCTTCAGGGCTGTTAGCCCTCCCAGAGCGCAGATGAGCAGAAACTGTATTAGGCTTCTATTTGGATGTGTTCGGTTATTTAGTTTTAGTACTAGAAGTTCTATGATCTTTGAAGGAGGGGGGCTTGGAATATTGGGCGTGGGTGGTATGTTTAGCTTGAGTATGGGTATGACGTAAACAGAATTTCAGATATTTGGAATAGTTATGAAAAATAGAGTGATTGGAGATGCCTCTTGAACTGAGATGTTCTAGGTGAATGTTTGATATGTTATCAGGTCCATAGGCGGGAGGGACTTTGCCAACCTTATAACTAGGGTACCATTTCTGTGGTGAATTGTCTGGTCATGCCATGGTTATTAGAAAGTGAGTGTAGGTGCTTGCTTGTGATTATCTGTAAGAGGGCTGGAGTTCTGTTGGTGATTTTTAAATAGCGATAGATTAAGTTGTTTGAATGTTTGGTGAAGTTGACCCTGTTTGCGTTTGTGTAGATGGCTTCGTGTGTCTTGTCCACCCCTTTTGAGTTGTCAAGTTCCCTGATAGTTTCCGAAATTTTTGCTGTGCTTCGTGCTTGAGAGAGTGTAGGAAAGCTTGTCCGTGTCGTTTCTGCTGTTATTGGATAAGTGCTTGTATGTTTCGTGGTTTTTAATGTTGTCGGTGTTGTTTTGGGTTCGTGGTTGTTTTCGTAAGCTGTCTTTGGTTTATGTGAGTTCTCTGATTTCTTGAAGGAGAAGTTTGTGTTATAGTATTTTATGTTTCGCCTCGGGATCTATTTGTTGTTGGTTGTTGAGAGAATTTTGGAAAAGTGCGTCTGGGCCTTGTTTATGTTACTAAACTGGGCGAGTGATAGACTCTACTATCTTCTTATCTTCCTATACTCTCCGTGCTATCTGTAGGTGCTTTGAATCCCTCTGCTACCTTCTTATCTTCTCATACTACCCTTAATTGCTTTGAATGACTCTGCTACCTTCTTATCTTTCCATACTCTCCGCACTATCCTTAAGTACTTTGAATATCTCTTCTACCTTCTTATTTTCTCATACTATCCGTAAGCGTTCTGATAGACCTTGCTATTTTCTTATCCTCCCATACTTCATAACTGTAATATTCAGCTTCATCAGTTCCGTACCAAGCTACCGAAATTTATTTCGCGCATTCCATTACCACCTCCGAAACTTTATTCCAGAGACTAGATTCTTCGGAAACTAGTCTCTATATTTTTTACGTTGACCTGCGCCTTTTTACCTTCAGACTTTACCACCAAATAACATACTATTTTCTGCTTTTAGACCTCCCCCCCCACACTCATTTTCACCTTCACTAACTTCAGTTTACCTTAAAATTCAGATATCAACACAAGATCATCAGCGACGGTTTTATTACCTCAACTCACCCATTTCCTACCAATTTTCGTATACACTTTTTCATTCGACTGCAAGGCGAAGCAAGTAGCTTAAAACTCGGCGTGATCTGAGTCTTTTGTGCTCAATGAGAGTCGATTGGATAAATCCAACAATGATCTCAGAGACGCGGAGTCTGTGCTCCTAAGTATATCATCACTCCAACATCTTTTTCTTTACACCACCCATGAACACATAAAAAAGTGATATTACGCACCTATCAATATTCATTCTAACTCTTCCACTTGTTTTCATAGAAACCAGTTTTCAACAAATGCCCATCACCACCATATAATCCGACAACTTAGTCCCATTTATCTCTATCATACTTTTCACACATCCATAAAACAAGAGTACCTGGTACATCCTCAAGGGTCCTTTCTAACAACTGTCACAACAAAGCACTACCACAACACCCTTTCCAGGTGTAAAATCTCCTTGCTCATTCCACAATCAATTGTTTCCACGCTTCCTCTCATCAATCTCCTGTCCTAACTTGCCCAACATTTAGCGGTCTAATTTTCTTATACATTTTACATTCTCTCGTTTCACCCTCACTTTTAAACAAAGGTAAGACCACTGGGTTTTTTTCCCCAGTCCCTAGATTCTATCCCACACTTATATACTTCACGATAACTTCTCCCATTATAATGAGCTCGCCACCTTGTTAACTTTTCCTTACCACACCAGCTAAACCATTCACATTTGAACTTACCTCAATCTTACCTGCTTCACGTTATACAGATGCTCAACATAACCTTTATGACTAGGTTAAATATCAACCTTCTAAAAACTCTCACATATCTTTAATACCTACACTTTTACCATCCATTCTTTCTAACTTTTAATTTTCGCATATATTTTTCAAAAACAATTTACAATTTCCGCTCACATCCTTATAGTACCTGTTCAAACCTCTCATTTGCATCTCTTCTACAGTGAAGGACACCTCCTCAAATTACTTTTTTATTACTCTCTATGTTTCTACAATGCTTTTTAAATGCATATATGTATATATTTTAGGTGCGTATGCGCGTGAGTTGCTCTTAGCAACTCAGCAAATATAGATTGTGGGAAAGGGAGTATAATGCATGGGTTTCTTAAGAGAATTGCGACCATAAAAAAAAATACCAATGTACTCTCACCTCACACTCTTCCTGCAAGGGAGATAAAGGTTCCTACATTTGAAGATCGGTTTATTTGCAGGAAGATGTCTGTGGACGCTTCTCTCTGCTTATGTGTCTCGAGCTGAATTTTGAGACAATCGGTGGACGCTTTCTCTGCTTATGTCTCTCGAGCTGAATTTTGAGACAATCGGTGGACGCCTTCTCTGCTTATGTCTCTCGAGCTGAATTTTGAGACAATCGGTGGACGTTTTCTCTGCTTATGTCTCTCGAGCTGAATTTTGAGACAATCTGTGGACGCTTTCTCTGCTTATGTCTCTCGAGCTGAATTTTGAGACAATCTATGGACGCTTTCTCTGCTTATGTCTCTCGAGCTGAATTTTGAGACAATCGGTGGACGCTTTCTCTGCTTATGTGTCTCGAGCTGAATTTTGAGACAATCGGTGGACGCCTTCTCTGCTTATGTCTCTCGAGCTGAATTTTGAGACAATCGGTGGACGTTTTCTCTGCTTATGTCTCTCGAGCTGAATTTTGAGACAATCGGTGGACGCCCTCTCTGCTTATGTCTCTCGAGCTGAATTTTGAGACAATCGGTGGACGTTTTCTCTGCTTATGTCTCTCGAGCTGAATTTTGAGACAATCTGTGGACGCTTTCTCTGCTTATGTCTCTCGAGCTGAATTTTGAGACAATCTATGGACGCTTTCTCTGCTTATGTCTCTCGAGCTGAATTTTGAGACAATAATTATAATGATATGCATATCCTTTAATTCATGCCTTACACTTTAGTTTCTTTCTTTCGAACTGTCTCGATTTTCTTCTTTTCTCATGCCGAGGGCTGTCTTCGTTGGATTACTGACCCTCCCGGGTTTTCTGATTCCCAAAGATTAATCAATCTACAGTCAGGGACAAAAGTTTTGAGACAATATATATTTTTAATATTTCATTCGTTTTTAAAATTTACGTGAGGAATCATCCCGAACACTATATTTTAGGGAGGCAATTTTTTGAACTGTGAATTAAAAAAAAAATTCTTTTAGTTCAACTGTGATTTCGTATGTTAGTGTAATTTTATTTATAAAAAATTAACTAATGAAACTTTTTGAAATTAATGTTGTTTCTTTTAAAGAAAAAGGATTGGAAAAAGAGAGATATTCAGAGAGATTTTCCAAAATTATCAAAATTAGGTTGGTTTTTCGTATATTTGAAGGTTTTATTAAAGTTTTTTCTAAGATTTGAGAAAAAATAAAAATGATTCTCGAATGTTTTGGGAATTAAAACAAAAATCAAATATAAAAGCAAATTTAGATGAAAAAAGAACATTGAGGATTTTTTTTTCGTATATCAATTCCTATTAAGCTTTTTCTTGCCTTTAGGCTTGGAAAATTAGCATGGATCTCAAAAAAATAGACAGATGAAATATTAGAAGATATGTACTGGAAACCTTTTAATCTTTTTTAGACCCAACCCCCGTCGCTAGAACTAGATAGGCTGTAGGCCACATACCGAAAGTCTGGCTGCGAAGCGTAGGCTACTACTTTCAGTTAGTTAGTTAGCGCCAATCCTTCCATGATACTGGGAAGATCCGCGACCGGATAATGAAATTTTTTATTTAAGATCAGTATGACAATCGCTGGTCCACTGTAAGGAGTAGTGGTGAAATCGCCCCTCTTGTCCCTAAAACTATATTTTAAGAAGAGGATTTTTCGGAGGGGTTGAATAATAATAAATTTTTTTTCTCTTAGTTCGGTTGTAACCTCGGTATATTTTGAGTTTTTATCCAAGTTCATTCTAAGAGTTCCTTTAGAGTTTGAAAAAACAAAATGGTGAAGTTCAGAAATAAATATGAGTATCGAATGTTTTAAAATGATTTAAAACAAAAGGAATTATAAATGGTTAGACATTTTTAGTAAAATCTAGGCATGGCTGCAAGTTGTTTTTTTTAATATTCGAAAGTTTTATCGGAGTTATTTCTAAAATAGATTTTAATCTTTATCAGGAGGAAATAGCTACTGGCACCTAAAGACGAATAAAGCAAAATGAAATTATTAGAGCAAATTTAAATGGCAAAAAAAAAAGAATCCTGAGGATTGTTTTTTCTGTATTTAAAAAGACCCGATAAACTTTTGGGGAGCCTTTAGACCTAGAAAATAATCACCCATTTTAAAAATAAATAAGCTAAGAGTAAATTATTAGAAGACTAGGCAATGGCTTCGCCCCTCCTTGCACTTTGCTACTAAGATTAAAATTTTAAATCTGAAAAAAAAAAGCAGCCATGGTTAAATTTTTATAAATTTTCTGAACTTCACCATTTGTAATTCTTTGGGTTTAAAAAAAAATCACAAAACTTCGCTACTTCTATTTATTTCTGAACTTCATTTTATTTTTTGATATTATTAAAGAATTATTAGAAATAACTTTGATAAAAAAACATAAGTCATAACCAAACTAAGATGAAATTATTATTCAAATACTCAAAAAAATCCCCTTCTAAAATTATAGAGTTAGTAAAGTGATGATATGTACAGGAAACTTTTTACAAATGTTTAGACCAAAAGGACTTTGCCAAAGCCGGATAGGAGGTTGGCTACTGACCGAAAGGCTGACTGCGAAGCGCAAGCTCCTCCTGTTATTCTAATGATTTCATCTCTATTAAAAAATCAGCATTTAAAAAAAGAAAGAAAAACAGCGCAGTACTTTGCCGAATCCAAAATCACGCTATCATGATGTTCCTGTAGGAGGTGAGTTTCAGTCCCTGGAGCTTTGTTATTCGATCAAAAAACGATAAAATGAATGAATTTGCGTAATTATAATCTACAGTGGCGGCAACAAAAAAAGTGACATTGAATATTGGCAACAGAAATCGATACACAAAATCGCTTTCACGATTTTACTTGCCAACAAGCCAATGAAAAGGGGCAGGGCTTATGCCGCGAGTGGATGACTCTCCTGAGCTAAGACAACAGAACTGCGCTTTATTGGAACTCACTGTCTCGTTTGAGCTCGTACAGGGAGGTTTTAGTGTACAACGCTCCAGCGTGCTGATTTCCTGCATTCGTGCCTACATTTGACGTGCTATAACTTCTGTGCAAGTGGATACAATGGGGCAGTAAAAGCTTTATATGACAGAGAAAAGCTGCGCCATGACCCTATTAGAGCAAGGAAAGTCTTTTATTGATGTATCAGCAGATTTAGGAACCTCAAGAAATACGATTTATCGCCTAAACGGGCAGCTGAGTTATTGCCACCAGGTAACATACAAAAGAGGAAGGAGGGCATTGGTGCAGCTAGGAAGACATCTCCAAGGACTGATAATATCCTAAGGCGTGAAGGGATGTCAGACCCTTCTGTAACCTCCGCTCCAATCAAGAAAAAAACACCCAGACCTCCTCCAGAACGTCGCCCTCAGGACCATCCATCATCGCTTAAAGAAGGATCTAGGCCTACCGGCTCGCCGCGCTGCCAAGAAGCCACTTCTTACCAAGGCTATGAAGATGAAAAGGCCCAATTTTTGCAAGACCTATAAACATTGGACAGCTGCTCATTGGAGGAAGGTCATGTTCAGAGATGAGAGCACCTTTAGGCTGGTCAGAGGAGAGTCAAAGATCGTGCTTGTCCCAGCAATGTGTCTCGGTATGACCCAAAATATACTGTGAAAACTGTGAAGCACCCTGATAGTGTGATGGTGTGGGGTTCCTTTAGTGGAAACAAGGGCAGAGGAGGTCTGTACTTCCTTCCCAAGAATGTAACCATGAGGGGGACTAACTATCTTGAAGTTTTGAGGCAGCACATGATGCCATGTTGGGAAATTCTTCAGTGTAAATTTTTAAGGCATGATGGTGCCCCTGCTCACAGGTCCCAGTTAGTAAAAAGGTTCTTCAATGATAATAATATTAGTAATTTGGAGTGGCCTAGTCATTCCCAGGACCTAAATCATATTGAGAATGCTTGGAATCTCATGAAAACCAAAGTTCAAGAGACAACACCCGGCATCATCAAGGACCTGATAGAATCACTGAAGAAGATCTGGGTTACGATCGACCCCACCTACTTGGCAAACCTCGCTGAATCAATGCCCAATCGACTCAGAATGGTCATCAAGTGCAAAGGCAACATGACCAAGTATTAACTTTCATGAAATATTCATAATAAAATATGTAAGTTACATTTTTCTGTTTCATTTTCCCCGAATTGTCACATGTCACTTTTTTTGTTGCCGCCACTGTATTTCGTAATTTTTGGGGGGGTAAAAATAAATGTAGGAATCTTTTTCAATTTCCAGAAATGGTTGTTTTTTTTTAAAGAAAAGCGTTCGACCATTGTTCTTCTGGCTCTCGAACGCTGCTCAACCAGCTATATAAGCAACGTCTCCGCCGATCAGCGCCATGGTCGTTTTACTCCGCGTCTGATTTGGACCACCTTCGTCGTCTCGCCCTCCCTGTTTCTTTTTATCTGCCCCTGCCCAGGAATAAAAAAACTGGTTACACTCCCGTGAAGAAGTTTTCTGCACGCCCAAGAGCTTCAAACGAACGTCAAGATCGCTTCCTGGTAAGGTTACCTCCAGTGACAAGTTCGCTCACCATTGGCAACAAGTAGGTGTGAACGCTTCAGCGCGCAGTGATTCGGAGACTTTTCGACAAAGGTCCCAAGTCGAAATTGGTTGCGAAGAAGCCTCACTTCAACAAGAAGCACCTTACCGATAGGGTCCCCTTTTGTAGCAAATATAAAGAATAAACTCTTGAATACTGGAGCAAAGTGATATTCTATGATGAAGCTTCCTTCCGCTTGTTTAGAGCTTCTGGAAGATTCCTTGTTAGAAGGAGAAAATGGGAGCACTTCACAAGTCCTGGCTGTGTCGTACCTATGGTGAAATATCCGGACACTCTCCATGTATGAGGCTGCTTCTCATATAATGAAACTGGAGTACTAACAATTTTGGCCGAAAATACTGCCATGAACTCAAAATGGTACCAAAATGTGCTTCATCAGCACATTTTCGCAACAGTTCAGGACCAATTTGGGGATGCTAACTGTATTTTTCAGTATGGTGGCGTACTATTTCGCAGAGAAAAATAAATAACAAAGTTCTCGGCTGAAAATAACATCGAACTTTTGTGACCCTGGCTCTGGAATTCACCAGATTTGAACCAAATAGAGAATTTCTGGGCAATAATCAAAGTTGCGGTTGGTGAACAGAAGCCATCAAATTGTGAGCAGCTGCGGTGCTTATTTAACAAAAGTGGAGCAATATTAGCCAACATATCATCACAAAAAGGTCTTCAGCACTCTAAAAAAAATTGAGGTAATCCTGAAGAACAAGGGACATTATTGTAAATATTGACTGCTCGCATTGACTGTATTTATTAATAAAAATGGTTCGAGTTCTAATTTTTTGTATTACTTTCAACTTATGATACAAACAAACAAAATGCAAACTTTGATTAGTTCTATTAATTTTCTTTTATAAAAAAATATACTAGCGTCCACATTTTTGGTCATGACTTTACTAATGGTTTGTTTGTGAAAATCTCGCAGCACTTTGTGCGTAATTGGCCCTCGTTGGTTTTCGCTTAGTTTTTAGTACGTAACAACTAATCTTTCCCGGTCTTCGATGACCCAAGTTTTCAAATTCGACTATGTATGGAATACACATTTTTCTCTTTCTCCAACCCGCATGGAGATGTGAGGTGATATTTGGAATCTTGGGTGCCCTTCCAGCCCCAACACCCGTAGTTTGCCCCCGGGCCCCAAATCTCGCAGGATAATCTACGGTTAGAATCTCCCACACATTTTTACTTTAGCATAATCACTTCCTTTACAGATCTCTTGTTGCTACTGTGTATAAAATTCGTAGGATTCTCTTCTTTTAGCTTCTCGTTAGGAACCTCTCTTCCGGTATAAGCAGATATATTCTCGTTGTTCTTTTTGTTTATGATTTTTGAATAAATATAATCAGAACCTTGCACTACTTGTTATTTTCCAGTGTTTGCTTCTGCCTGTCCTATTTCTCTTTTCCAATGGTGAGTAATCATGGCCTAGTTGGATTACATAGGTTTCCTTTGGCAGTGATTGACATTTCCACTAGAATTGGCATATAGTCAGTCTTAAACGAAGCCGCGGCTTGATTCCTCTGAATCAACTCATTTTGGCTTCTTTCGTTTGGCGTTATCAGAGAAGCCGTTCGGCGAATTCTCGTCATTGGGGCAACTCAGGGACATTCCTCGAGCGCGATGAAGTACCCTGATTATCTATCTAAGATTAAAGTTATCGTTTGTAACTGGCGATCGCCATTATCTGGGGAGTTTAAATTATGATAGCGTTTAGCTTTAACGACGTCAGCAAAACTGCCAATTATATTGTTTTAGCTTTGTCTTAAAAAGACAAACTCTTAATAGTATCGATAAATGAGTTGAATGTAACGAAAAGAAAAGTGAGGTAGAGCTTTGAGATGAGGATTTATTCTTTAGAAACTCGTGTTTCATACTATCTTCAGCCTCATGATTGAATTAGCGATTTGAAAGAAAAACTTTCTATATTTTCTTCTTTTTCTCCCCTCTTCCACTCACTGGCCAGTACGCAAAGAATCAAATGTTCGTTTCCCGAGGAGCACTAAAGTAGGACGTATTACACGTGTCAACCTCCATACCATGCATTGCTTGCTTTTCAAGGAGCAAGATGAGGAGGGAATGGGGGCGGCGTCTGATATCAGAGGTTGTGATTCTAACAGAGTGGATCTCATTGTGATAATGATGGTGTATATTCAATTTTAGAAGATGGTGGGATAGTGGTAGATAAAAGTGGGTGAAAATTAAAGCGGGGAGGGGTATTTTGCCCTAGTAGGAGGGCATCAATTTATGTTTTTTCTTTAAATTTTCCTTTTGTCTTATTTTTGATAATTCTGTTTTTATATGTTTGTTTCTTTATGCGTTGTTAGCGTGTTCTTCTTATTGTTAGTGTTTTAATTTTTGTGTACTTATTATGGGGTTAATTTCTTTGAACATTCAAGCCTTTAATAGCTTTTAGCTCAGCAATTTACCTTGTGTTGTTTTAGTGTATTGTTATTTATTTTCTTTGTTTTGATTTCGGTTGTACTGCGTTAGTTTCTAGTGTTCCTGTTATGTGTATAGTGATGTAATGTTTTCCTGAGAGCAAATCTTAGCACTTGGGAACTGGCTACGACGGGAGACTTTCTCCCGTAGTCGTGCAGGTATATTGGGTCTGCCATCAGTTTCCTGTAGTTTCGGAATTACAACTTTCGTAAGGGTTGACCAGACCTTTCTTCCCAATTTTTGGGTGATGTTGATAGGGTCCAGTTTTTTCTTCCTATGAAGATCCCTTTGCCCATGTTGGTCACGCCTTCTGGCTTTGTTACTTATTAGGGATGCGGAGTTTTGGACACGTTGGAGTTTTCTCATTGAGGTCTTACTGGCCGCTTGAGTCACTACTGTGGGGTAGATGAGCTTAGCTCGGACGTATATCAGGTATATTTTCCTAATGTTGGCCCAGCTGAGATCTCTAAACCTGAATAGCTTGGAGATATCTCTCTTTGCCAGGTTCCGCCTCTCCGTGTAGTGTCTCGAGTATCCGTGGTCGGAGATCTTTAGGCCTAGGACAGTGTCTTCAGCGGAGTAGCCGTATCTCCTCCTATCGATGATGATGGGCAAAGCCAACCTGCGGCTCAGTGGGACGATTTTGAACTTGTCCCTATTTGTTCTAACCTTCCATCGTCTCTAGTACCGGTTGATGTTATTGATTTCCGCTATTGTGCGCATTGCCTGATCCCTTACTTTCTTCTCCGGGCGAGGAACGAACTGGGTGGTCATCTGCGAATTGCAGATACATCGTGTCTCTGTGCACCGGAATTGAGAGGTCGATGGTAAAGACTAAGTAAAGTAGTGGGCTCAGGCAACTTCCCTGGGGAACACTTGCCTCGAGTTCGAATTCAGGTCCTCTGTATCCTTCGATAATGAGACATACCCTTATGTCCATGACAAAGTCACAAAGGATCCTTTCCAGGATTGGGTCTAGCTGGAGGTTCAGGATATTGTATTGAAGTCCTTCCAGCCAGACTTTATCGAAGGCCTCATGCACGTCCCGCAACACAATGTCTACATAGTACCCATTCGCTCGGCAAAAGGATACTTTTCCCGTTAGGAACGCCAGGGTTGTTTCTGTGCCCCCTTTCCTGCGGATCTTGTGTTGCTGGGGGTTATGCGCTCCTAACTCGTTCAGTTGAGCTTGTAGCCTATTAGCTATAATCTTTTCAAAGCTCTTGCCGTGCATCTCCAGAAGAGATCGTGCGATAGTTAGCCACCTGGTTTGGGTGCTTGTTTCCTTTCGGGATGAAGATGATTTTAGCCATCTTGTACCATTCAGGAAAGTAGCCTGTATTCAAGGCGGCATTCATGGTATTAACCAGTCCCTGTATGATTTGCCTCGGGGCATTAACGAGGTTGTTTCTCGTGATCCCAGAGCAGCCCTGTGTCCTTTACTTGAAGGACCTTATAGTGTTCATGGTCTATTCAAAGGTGATTAGGCACCCATGGCCAACCATCTCTCTTTACTGAGATACTTGCGGGTGGGGGTGGGTTCTATGTATCACTGTGCTGAGGCCATCGAAGTCCTGGTCAAAGTCGTCGTTCTCCTCAGGAGTTATAGCGAAAATCTTATTCTAGTGTCCTAAATCTTATTTCGAGAGACTCTGGATCCTCAATGATCTCATCTCCGTCTTTTATTTGTGTTGTAGTTTTGGTGGGCAGTCCCCTTAGTCTTCGGATGCTGTTCTAAAAGCTTACTGGACTGTCCTCCCTGTTCAGCCTACCAATGGTGTCATTCCAGATTTCCTTCTGTTTCTCTGTGATTGTGCGTTTTAGTTCCTCGTTTAGTTGTCTCATTCTGGCTGTCCTTTCCCGATTTGGGCCTGGCCTGCCTATTTCCTCGTTGATTTCTCTATGTTCCCAAGCGATTTCCCTCATCTTGTTCGTCCACCTAGGTTGTGGGAGCATTTTATAGGAGATCCTGGGGACGCATCTCTCATCGGCTTGAATGAGGAGATTAGTGATGGAGTTTATCTCTAGACCTATCTCTTCGAGATTGACGTCTCCCAGGTTAGCTGGTCTCTATATAGCTCCCAGTTAGCTTTCGCATAACTTTTCAGAGGTGGGACGGGCTCGAGAATTGGAGCAAGTGAGATTGTTGTAATTATCGGAATGTGGTCGCTCGGTACCACAGGTCCGGGCTCATTGCTGATATTAAAGTGAAAGTTACCGCTCGCTAACACTATGTCCGGTTTAGTTGCCGAAAGATGTGTAAGGAAGGTCGGGAAATCCGGTCCTACTCTCTGGAGTCTATCTCTTTCGAAAAGTAGTTTCAGATTCCTTTCCCTTTGGTCGGTGCGACCGTAACCAGCCGCTCTGCATCTGGCATTTAGGTCTCCACCCAGCAATGCCATTTTTTCCGCGCCAGAAGATGTTGAAGAAGTTGGGAATCAGCAGGTAGTTTCGGTGGAGCAGCTGATAAGCTGCTGCCAGTTAGGCCTCCCACTAGGGTTGGGATTTCGACAGCCACGAATGATTCTTCCAAGTCTGGTAATGTTTTGTATGTAATGTTTTTTCGGATCGCGATGTCAGCGCCGTCGTATCGATCTTGTGTTTTTTTGTGATCACACTGTATTTTGGTATTTTTATTCTGTTAGTTTCTGTGTTTACACCGTGTTCGGAAATGAGGATCAGGTCTGGATCCACCGTACGGAATATGTTTCCGTAGAGAATGGATTTTCCTTCCCATCTGTTTACATTTAGTGGGAGTATTTTTAGTGTGTTGTTTGTGATCTCCATGTTTTGTTTGTTTGGTGTGCTTGTAGTTTATGTGAGTGTGTGTATTCTCCTTTACTTTTTATCACATCTCCTTTTTTCGTTTTTTTTATTTTCTCGTACTCTGCTTCACTTATGGTGAGGCAGGAGTCCTTATGCAGTTTTATTTAGGCTGCCATGAGCGTCTCGTCTACCATTGCTTCTTGTGCCTGCGTATCGTAAGTCCACTTTAGTTGACCTGTCTTTATCCCTTCAACAATCTCCCTAATGCTGGGGGGATGGGGGGGCTGGGAATGGGGTCAGATCAGTTCTGTAGAACTGCATTTTCAGTTATTTTCCATCATATTTGATGGTTTCTTGGAGAGCCTTTCCCCTGCTTTTACTCCTCAGTCTACTTTCTTTTGGCGGTTGGACATGTTCTTCGTCTTCAGAGGAGGGTGCGGAGCTTGAGAGGTTACCTTCAGCCTGCTTTATTCTCCTGGCAGCTTTTTTTCTCCTGTATCTCTCGTTTTCTTCGAGGCCTCTATTCTCGGGTCCCTATTATTGGATTTTTGAGGGGCTTGTGATATTTCCTGGTGTTCGTTATCTTCCACTCTTTCTTCATCTGCTGAAAACAGCGTCGCTGAGGCATCTTCCTCAAGCGGTATTGCAGTTGCAGGACGTCCCCCGATGGAGGTTGTCCAGAAACCACATTTCCTCGAGTCCATTCTTTTTGGGAATGGTATTAAGGTTATTTGCGAAACAGCCCGAGTTGCTAAGGTTCATCACGTGAGCGTACAGAATACACGTGAAGTTTTTGTTACCAACCTTCAGATATGTCTTTGGAGCGGCACACTCTATGGTCCTTGCAGGGGTGGCTTTTGCCGCCTAGCCATAGGAGGTATTAGCCCTCTTAATCCCCTGCACCATTTTCTCCTCTGCTTTCCTCTTTAATATCTCTTTCTCCTCTGGGTAAGACATAGCCATTGCCCCGTGCTTTTGCCCACAGTTTGGGCATTTTTCTTCGGCTGCCGGGCATTCCCGCCAGCCATGCCCTTTACCACTGCATCTAGAGCAGGAAAATTCCTGCTCCTTGCACTCTTTTTTGGTGTGGTGTTTGAGTTTAAAGCACCTGAAACAAATTTGAACAGGGGTAAACTTTTCCCTCTCAATTTGTTCCCCGCTTATTTTGGCTTTGAAAACCAGTAACCCACCCTCCTTCGCCTTCGCTGCCATCGAGGTATCACCAAAAATTATTTTGAATACGTGATGGTACTCCGTGTTGTCCCTTATTTTTGAATTTTACTATTTCGCTAATATTAGCCCACTGCTGGTTTCTCTCTATTTCATTTTTAATCTCTTCCTTTGTATGTTGGCCGATCCACGGGTCCAGCCTACGGCATATCACACTTCTGTGAGCCTGGATCTGGGGAAGGGTACTAATCTGGAGGTTTATTTCCCTCAGGATCTCAATTCCAGCTTCCTTTGTGAGGGTCTCAATATCTTTCTCCTTCTCGCATATAGCGACATACCCTGTCGGAGAGTCGATTAGACGAAGGATTGCCACATTTAGCCTGCTGAATAAGGTTTCATACACTAACCCCTTATTCGTTTTTTCCTGGCCACTTATGGTTCTCAGCGGGACTCTTGCGGCACTGGAGTCCGCCATTTCGGCTTGTGTGCAACCCCTTGAAGAGGGGAGTGCACTTACTTTCTCTCTTACCTTATTTGTTGTTTATTTGTATGGGGACCTACAAATCTGTGTTTTTCAGAGTTTTAGGTTTTCCCTGTTTTTTTAATTTATTTACCTTGGGGAGAAGAGACTTGCCCCCCACCCCCCTCGCTTGCCCGCCGCCTCGATGGATGAAGGAATTACTTTTTAGGGTGAATGATATCGAAGGATGAGATGAATCCAGGTGGGATCCTCTCGGAGGTGTGATTGTATGGCGGACTTATTGACAATGCTGCCCCCCCAGGGTATTTTAATCGTGACCGCATCCCAACATACCATAGAGACGGTTGTATGTCCCTCTATGGTCCTGGAAGGAGCCTCCGCCGTGATGAGCAGCGGAGGTAGTAGTCCGTCCCTTGTCCTGAATTGTTTCTGACATTGTTCTCGGGTGTGGGCTACTCCTCAAACCAGCTTCCTCTAATGCCCCCAATTATGCCGTGGCAACCGCACGGCATAGTTGGGACGAAATATAAATGGCAATCCCTCCTCACATCTGGCAGCAGTTCACTCAGGGGGGCAAGGATGGGGACTTAAGCAGTCATCTGCCTAAGTGGGGCCTCTAAAAAGATATGTGAAGATTAGTAGTGATGGTATAGATCTCTTTCGTAACAGTGGTTCTTATGTAGAAACCAATTCTCGGAGGCGTCTTTTGAAATTCACCCCAAACTTTACCTCCTTTACCGAATTCTGAGGTAAATCCGCCAGAGTTGTTTAACCAAGATTTCCGAGCTAGCTCATTATCTCTGGCTATCAGGTCTAATATTTAGCTTAATGGTATTGGTGAGTTTTAGAAGAGATGTTGCAGACGCACCATAATTAAAAACACAAAAACACGTGCACACGTTTACCGATATAAAATTGGAAGGCTAAGATTGTCTGACTATTTGACTGCTCAGACTTCATTAAATATACAAAGTTAACTCAGAAGAAAGTTCATACCCGTTAAAGGAGGTAAAGGAGAGGGAAAACGAATTCACAAACGTGGAATTTTTTCTACTTTCTCTATGGGGAATTTAAAGAGAGAAAAATACATTTGGAACTGTGAATAGGTGGCACATGTCTGCCGCCTAAACCTCCCCCACTACCCCCTCTGAGGGGCAGCCAGGCGGACATGAACTGAATTACCATTCATTTAGTCTCTTCCCAACTGTGTCGTGCTCTGTGATAGATATGATTGGGGGCGCCAAGGAAAGCAGCTTTGAGGAGTAGTCACCTGTGGAACACAGCGTCTGAGGCACCCGGACAAGGGGCAAAACTGCAACCTCCCGGGGAAATCCCGGCTGCCCCAGCCAGGACCATAGAGGGAAGTACACCCATCTATATGGTATGCCAGGATGCTGTTCTGATACCCAAACCCGCGAGGGGCGGCACCCCCGGTTAGCCAGGGTTGATTCAACACTAACCAACAAAAAGTCCACCATACAATCACACCTCGTGAGCGCCCCCCTCATCCCTTCCTCGTTCACCCATCATCCTCATCTCCCCATCCGGCAATCTATGTTCACTAACGCTGCGCTGTTACTTGGAGGGGGTTAGACACTGACTCAACCCATTTAACGAGAAATCACAGCCTCAAAATATTTAACCATCGTCTAAAAACCAGAAAAGAAAGAGAAGAGGCAAAAATCAGAAAGGCCCGTGGGGCCTCACTGAGTACAAAATGGCCCAAGAAAATACTACAAGAATCCCCCTGCGGGTGATTAACGGGCAGAACAAGCCCAACAGGGATAAGGTATTTGAGCTAATGTCAGTAAACTAAACATCGCTCTTGTAAGGCTCCTAGACGTCCCATCTGGGTACGTCGCGATCTGCGAACGAGAAAAGGACGTGGAAGCTATTACGAAAGAAGAAGCTCTGGAAATACTACTAAGAACCATTAGACTACAGCCTGCTATCCCTCCACAAATACAAGCCCATCGCAGTGTCGTTTGCAGTAGACTCGATCCTTGGATCGAACAACATAATAGGGAAGAAATAAAAGAAGAAATCTAGCTTAGACAAAAATGGGCGAAAGTAGCAGATATCATCAAATTCAAGAACAGGCGGGACTATAGCGACTACACTCATGTATTTTTAGGTTGTCTTCACAGAAACCTCGATGGCCCAAAAGGGAAAGAACAAGGCTTTCTTATGTTCAACAGCAAGGTGAGTGGGGACCAGATAGAGAGAGAAGAATTCTTTCCGGTCTAGTTTTGCTTTCGCTGCTATAAAATGGAGCAGCACGCCACCAAAGACTGTAAAGAGCCTGAGGAAACGTGCTCCAAGTGCATCGAAAAGGGACACCACTGGAAGGACTGGCGCAACAACTACGAGAGGTGCACCAACTGCGGGTAAGGCCACATATCAATAGCTATGGCATGCCCGGTTAAAAAAGAAATAATAAGCAGAAAGAAAAATGACAAGAAACAGGAAGAGGTACGCAGATCAAACACTACTTACGAACAGGTAGCTAAAGCCACGTACAAAGAAGCAGAACAAAGAAAACATATTTGAAGATAGAGAACGAAGAGTTCACAAAAATCTTGACGTGCATCATCTATGCTCACGATAGGAATCTAACCCAACCTAGTTGCTTCGCAAAAGAGCTTAACCAAATGCTGGTCAAAAACGGAATGAGCAAAATATGGTTCTCAGACGACCTTCTATCAGGAGACGTCGTCCAGTTGCAAATGGTTCATAAAAGTGCAAATGATATGGACACCAACAAGGAAGTAATAGAGAATGAAACCCAGGAACTTAACGCTGCTGCAGGAAAACCCACACAGGTTCAACCTAATAGTAAATTCACGAAGAGAAGCGAAACGGTGAAACCGGCATCAACGGAATCCACTGACTACTCGGACTCTTCCAACTCAGAAGACACCAAAAATAAGAAAACCAAGAGAGGGAAGAAAATCAAAAACCACTCGGCGCGGATAGGATTAATCTCACCATTTATGCATCAGAGAAATTCCCCTTCCCTGAAAATATGGACGAAACAAAAATTCTAAACGGAGTAAATAAGAAAATATATAAATGGGAGTACGACGCATCGATCGAGGTTGAAGTGGTTGAGGAGGCCCTACCACGCTATAACGTTACTCTATACGAGGATTTGTGTGAACAGGTCTCCAACACAGAATTTTAAAAAAAATATGAACGGAGGAAAAATAAACTTCACCCAGAGACACCAATAGAGAAAGACCAGCATGAAGAACGTAAACAATAGATTAAGGATTCTGACACTCAACGTTAATGGATGGGAGGGGAAAGCAAGGGCATATGGAAACATATTCCGTGTGCTTGACCCCGACATAATACTGATAACGGAGCACGGTATTATTGACACCACAAGGGGTCAACTCAAAACACCAGGATACAGAGTGCTCATGAAGAATCACTCAGAGGAAAGGTTCGATGGTGCTGCAATAGCTGTTAGCAGTAACCTCACGTTCGTACGTCTCCCAGAATTGGATGAATCCTTTGTGGCGATACAACTTCCCACATTGGTGGGGAACCTCACGGTAGCTGCAGCCTATCTACCCGTCACAAACTTCTATACACTTTTCGGGCACCGAAGAATGGCATTCTTAGGGGGCGACCTCAATGCCAGATGCCGAATGTCGGACTACTATGGTAGAACCAACGAAAGAGGCTGAAACTTGGAAATGATAATGGACAGGAAAAACATCCAGAGGATAGGGCCGGATTTCCCGACCTACATCACTTACAGATCAGCAACCAAATCTGACATTATCATGACAAGCGGAGGTTCCCCCTTCAACTATCATAGCGAGCCGGGCCTAACAATTATCAGCGACTACATTGCAGTATTAACAAC
This sequence comes from Ceratothoa steindachneri, assembly GCA_963969495.1. Lineage (NCBI taxonomy): Eukaryota > Metazoa > Arthropoda > Malacostraca > Isopoda > Cymothoidae > Ceratothoa > Ceratothoa steindachneri. The sequence goes on along the minus strand of OZ018322.1, from coordinate 172,315,630 downwards.
AATTTCACTCGCGCCGATCCAGCTGCCAGTCACACCACGTAAGAACTACGAATCCACCGACTGTGACCAATACAAGACTTTACTTCGACAATACGCCGCAGCCGACCTGAGCGAGGCTACATTGGAGTAGATAGACGATGAAATCGAAAGAGTAACAACTTCTATCGTCGAAGCTGACCACGAGTGTGTTCCCAGAAATGGATACAAAACGCTACCTCAGCCCAGATGGACAGAGGATATGAAGAGGATCGCACATGGCAATAGAGAAGTGTACGAGAAGATTAGACGGGAAGGTCGAAACCGGGAAAGAAGCGCGCTACTACGCCGGCTAAGCTCCAAACTAAAGGATGCAATAAACATCCAACAGGCTGAGGTCTCGGACAGCCTTATAGCCGGCCAAATTCTGGCTCCAAATCAAGAAACTGAAAGGTTTACATAGAAAGGAAAAGGCTCGGATCAAAGAGGATGGGAAATATATAGAGGACTCGGCGGTTCTGGAGGGAAGATTCAGAACATACTGGGAGAAAGTCTTCTCGATCACCGAAGACTACGAAGAGTTCGACCAGGAATTCAAAGGCCGTCTGATTGAGGATCTGAATCAGATAATATACCGCATGCATCCACACCACCACGCAGACATGGGAAGGGAGATGGTTGACCATGGTCGTCCAATAACAACAAAGGACGTCATGGACACTGTGAAATCCTTCAACAAAAGGCACCAGGCTGGACGGGCAACACCAAAAGCAATCTGGAAAATGACCCAGAGCAGATCATTCAGGGAATCACCAACATCTTTAACGCTTCCCTGAACACGGGTTATTTTCCCAACGGTCTAAAGGTGGCCAAAATCATCTTTATACCCAAGGATGGTAAGCCCCCAGATAAACTGGTGAATTACAGACCAAATCTCCCTTCTCGAGTTCGTTGGTAAAATCTACGAAAAAATCCTAACAAACCGGCTTCAATAACAACTAGCCGAACTGGGAGCTCACAACCCCCTGTAGCACGAGTTCCGAAAGGGGCGAAGAACGGAAACTGCCCTCGCCCTCCTAACGGAGAAAATAGCCTACTGTAAAGGAGAGGGGGAACTACGTAGATGTGGTGCTGCGCGATGTACAAAAGGCCTTCGATAAGGTTTGGCTAAGGGGTCTCCATTTTAAGATCCTGAACCATCAGCTGAACCCACTCTTGGAAAGGGTCCTTTGTGACTATGTTACGGAGAGGAAAGCCCAAATCTCCATCGAGGGATTTTCAGACCCGAATTCGAACTCATAGCGGGAGTTCCACAAGACAACTGTCTGAGTCCATTGCTGTACCTCGCGTAAACAATAGACCTCCCTGCTCCGGTGTGGGAAGAGACGATATATCTGCAATTTGCAGATCACGTCACACAAATCGTCCCCAGCTCATATAGGAACGACGGAGTTCAAGCAAGGGATACAGCTGCCGAAATAAACAACATAAATAGATATGAAAGGAAGTGGAAAATAAAAACCAACCGCCAAAAATTCAAAATAATCCCAATAAACCGCCGGAAAATAGATGACGTCATCGTGAACGACGACCTATACCCGTAATCGGAAGAGGGTACCGTCCTGGGTTTACGGTTCACCAAGTCTGGGTACAAAACCCACATCAACACCAGAGACTCCCTAGCCAAAAGGCAACTTCGGAATCTATGCAGGTTCCGGAACCTTAACGCTCCAAACAAAAAGAAGCTATACACTGCCTTGGTACGCTCCGTCCTGGTGTACCCGGTTGTGATAACGCAGATGGCAAGTTGTACTTCTCTCAGGACGATGCAGAGAGTACAAAATAAAGCCACATTGCTAATTACTGGAGCTAGAAGAAGCGACCGTATTAAGCAAATAGACCTGCACGCAAGATCAGGGCTTAAGCCAATTAATATGGAAGCTCAAAGGCTAGGGAGAAAGACTTGGGATAAGATAGAGCAAACTATTATACCCACACTCGACAACCTCAACATTGCACTCCCACAGCAGAAGCGACACCAAGTTGCAAGGACAGAATTATTCCCAAGCGGAAGAAACTGCGCGGGAGAGGCAATAAACCCAATATATAAATAACCAAGATCGAGAAATACGAACATAAAGACAGAAGAATAGCCAAAATGAAAACCGAACAAAGAAGAGATCACGAATAAGACAATATAAAATAAAGAAATAAAAGGACAAACAATAAAAAGAGGCGAAATATCTCTTTTTAAAATAAAACTAAACAAAAGAGGCGAAGAGCCGATCAATGAGAAAAAACAACAACAAAACAAGAAAATCAAACTAAACAAACTAATTTAAAATAAAATAAAAATAAATAAAAGAGGCGAAGAGCCCATCAAAAGAAAACGAAATAAAAAAGTAAAAACTAATGTACGAATAAAATAAAAAAATGAACAAAAGAGGCGAAGTGCCCACAAAAAGAAAGAAACAAAATAATAATAGACGAAAATGAAAATAAAAGAGGCAAAATGCCTACAAAAATAATATTAGGCTAATTAAAGTTAACAAAAGACAAACTTGAAAGGCTAGAAGGCTACGACGGAGGAAAAAAAATAAATAAATATATATATTTAAAAGAAAGATTCAGTAAAATGCCAACAGTGGGAACACTAGAGGCAAAAAAAATTTAAAAAGACAACAAAAGAGGAAAAATATGGTAGTAAAACGAAGGCGATGCCCTCGCAACCAGGGTAACAAAAACTAATAAACTTTTTCACCTCTATCACACCTACCACACATTTCACCACCTAGCTCATCAAAATCAAAACACGTTTACCGATATTTCTATTGAAAAGTTCAGCTGAAGCTTTCATTAAGTCTCGTCGTGGTAAAGGCGGTTTACTTTAGGAAGACATTTTAACAAGAGAATCTTTTCCTTCGCTCGTGGGATCGAAATCTCTCTATTCGCGAGTAGATGGAGGGTGCCCCAAGGAGGGGGAGCCCACTACCCAGTGGGGCCCCATGGGGTCGGCCGCCCAGGACTGTAAGAGTTCCCCTCCGCACTATACGGGTGGGAGCTAAACCGTCAAGAACAGCCGTGATTGAGGCTATCTATAAATATATCAATGTAGTCCTCTTCAGGCTAATTGACAGCCCGACTGGCTACGCGTCAATCTGCCACACCATGGAGGATGTGCAACGGCTGGTCTCGAACAAGGCCAAGGGCCACCTCCAAAAAATCGGACTAGAGGCAAACATCCCACAAGAAATATTAGTGCAACGTACTGTTATTCTTCGGCGACTGGACCCACTCTTCACTGACAACACCTGTGAAGAAATCAAGGCAGAACTGTCAGCGAAGCAGACATGGGCCAACATTTTAAAGGTGGAAAAATTCGGCAAAGGAAACAGTATAATGAAGATCAGCTTCCCGAGCATCGAGATGGCGAGAAGAGCCAAGAAAGATGGGCTGCTTGGGTTTTACCTAAGGGTACCTGAGCAAATCGAAACAGAAGACTACATACCGACCGACTGCTGCTACAAATGTTATGCAGTCGAAAAGCACTTAACAAACGACTGCAGGGCGACAGTAGTTGCATGCTCCAACTCCGCCATATCCGGGCACGGTTGGAAAGATTGCACGGAAGGGAAGCAAAAGTGCGTCAACTGTAGAGGGGACCATAGGGCCTTCGCCATGAGGTGCCCCATCCGCAAAGAAGCCATCCGTACAAAACGGGAGAATATAAAAAAGGAAAAAAAAGAGGCAAAAACCAAGACCAACTACGCTCAACAAGTGCCCCGAAGCTGATGATGCCAGAGGCGGGTAAAGATATGATGACAATGATCATCTTGGCTCACATGGCTAACCCCGGATCCTTTTCCGAAGAACGTAACCGTCTTCTGAAGAAGAAAGGAGTTACCGAAAAACTCTGGTTCCTCGAAAATCCAGACTCGGCGGGAATACTTAATATTCAGTTTACCGATGAATCCCAACGGGAACATCACCCAAATGATGAGCCGACGCAGTCCCCTACTGAAGAACCAAAAATAACGGAAGAAACTTCGCAAGGAGAGGGAGAAACGAAGAAATGCGCAAAATGGAAAGGAAAAAAGGGATGAAGAATAAAAAAAACAGAGGAAAAGACAAACGAACAAAATTTGTCGGACGAAGAAGTGCACGAAGAGGAATACACGGAGGTCTCCCTAACCGACAAGAAGGAAGTCCTCAAGAACAGTTACTTCTTCGACGGCAAGGATGTGAGCTTCAAGGTGGCTCTTCCCTGTGCCCAACCCCAAGAGATGACCCAGAATTTCTCCTACTTGGCATTGCCAAGGGAAAATTCAAGTGGACCTTCTAGGGACCTTTTTCACCGAACGAAATTGCAGCATTGATGTTGAAGGGCACGGTGTTCATCCACCATCGGACCTGCACGCCGTGAACACGTCAACAACATTCAAAGCCATAAAAAGTGGACAAAAAACGTCCGAAATAAAGTGAAAGTGCAAAATACAAGTGTATAAAATATAACGATAAGCCCAAAAGTGAATTAAATAAATAATAAATTATTGATAATATCAGTGATTTGGAAAAGTGTATATAGAAATTGTGTTAATTAATCTACGAAATATATCTTGTATTAAATTATCTATTGTGAATTAATCAAATAAGTGACTTAAAATTAGATTAAAATCACCAGCTAGACTGAAATAGAATACTAAAAACGTTTTTACAACAAACGCGTAGAAATAATGTAAAGTAATTAAAATAATGTGTAGTTAAAGTTAGAAATATATAATAATGTGTAAATATATATGTAAATATTTAGGAATATTTTTTTATAACTATAAACTATTAATTCTTATGAGTAAATGGGAAATTTGTATTGTATAGAGCTAAAACATTTGATTTCCACGTCTCCGGGAACCTTTATCTTCCTACCTATACTTATAACTATCTCTTCTCTGCTATATTCTATTTTCCACACTGTCCGCTATATATTTACATTTATGTAATCTCTCTTTGTAGTTCATTCTTAATAAACCGAGAACACGTTTACCCGGGTTGGGAAAGAAAAGGTGTTCCCATTTCGTTGTAACGCAAAGCGAGGAACGAATGATCGAGGGTTTTTTTTATCCCAAATTTGATGTTTTAAGTGGGTACTAAATATTTAACGTGGGATTCGAACCACGGATAGTAATAGCATATGGCAATCGTAAATATGGAAAGACCAATATGCATACCAATGTAGCATACATAATAATATACAAGTTTTAAAATGTTACAAAAAAGACCTATGCTGGCACAAAACAAATCTTTGCAAAGATGGAGGAATAGACATACATTATGTAGTTAATCTATTATCGTAAGTGCTTCTGTAGATTTCGAAACGAATAATACTTTTCTATTCTGACTTAGCAGAACGTCTTTCTATACTAAAGTAAACAAGGACAGGGAGGACAAGCAGCGAGGAGCGGGGATGTATCCCAACGGTCAAAATTCTGAGTTGGGGAAATGGGGAAGGGTCTGGGGATCCGTTGAGACGAACTTTGGCCTAAGATTTTTAAACACTAAAAATGATGTCATGGATAATTTTAGTTTTGCTCAGAATGTTTAGTGTTACATCACGTCATTTATTTAATGATTCTAAAATAATCGAACATTTTAGACTCATTTCAAATACAATCTTACTATATTACATTGCCTGGCTGCCTGTCTGTCCTGTCTATCGTTTTTTTTTGTCGGCTTGCCTGGTTTCCTGACTCTTTTTTTTTAATATCGAATTGTAACGATTAAAGATAGTTTAAAGTCTCATAAATCAAAACATAATTTTATGTTGGTTTCCTGTAAGAGCAACATTCAAAGTTCCCTTGATTGAATGGATCGCTGTTATATAAGATTTATTTCTTATATCTCACCAGCCACTGAGAAAGGTACTATGAATCTAATTATATTAGTTTTAACTGAACCCCTCCAATCGCCCTGAGAAGAAATAGAAGGCATCAATAAGAATACAAACATAACATATCGGGGAGTGATTCGTCTCGACGGAACAGCCTCATTCAACCGGATGTGGCAACAGACGGAATTCGTTGCAGGATTTTCTAACGTTTCTTTCTCACGTGACGCTAACACGCCAACCAAGGGAAACCGAATGAAGCGTGTGTGCAAATAACTACATATACAAATAAAACTTTTCATATTCTAAAGCCTCATTTACATCATTCCAACTTCATCCTTATTTCGGGAGAATTTTAAGCGCTTGTGTCAAAGCATGAGTGTTATACTTGGTTGTTGGTGCAATCCTTGCCATTATTAATTCCCATCTTGATTAGTTACTCATATTCTCCATCTTTTTATATATACAAACTGCTAATGCTTTGCTTGATTTCGCTCTTCTTAAACGGAAAGAAATACATATTACAGTAGGTTTTAAATGCAATATCATCGGAAATAATTATCAACGGATGTCACGTGGCCTCAATAGGAGAAAGGCCGTTTCGTAACAGCGGTCACATGAAACTCTTCGCTTCCGATGCCGCCATGCCAGATGACACCGATTCGTAAAGGTTTCAATGGAACTACCGCCCCTTCATTGCTGCGCACACGCACATATACACATACTTACATTAATGCATTTGTGTGTAACCGACTGGAAAGAGTTAAACTATTTTCGAGCTTATTTGATTCGCTTGTTCCTGAAACCTTAGGCCTAACAAGGTTATTATAAGTTCATAACAATTTGGTCAGCAAAGACGAGCGCTTCCATTCCAGGCATTTCTGTTGACTGAGCAGCCCAACTTTAGCAAAGGTCATCCAAACGGTTTTTTAACCTATTTATAGCGTTGCTACTCACAACCGTTTCAGGTCAACCATTACATTAATTAACGATTTCAGGAAGATAAATTCTTCACGGTACCTCCTTTAGATCCTCGCAGGGGGACGAGGTTTGTGATATTCTTACACTTATCAATATGTACATCTTCTCTCCTTTATCCATTTTACTTATTCTTTATTCCCGTTTTTATTATATGTTCCCCCTTCATTCTTTACTTGGGGAGTGACCATCCTCTCATGCGCCTGTTTACTTATCCCAACTCATTCTTCAAACCTGTCAGCTACCGCAGATTCCCTCGTTAGTTGTCACGCCCTCCTCCCGCAAGAATGTGGCCTGTAAACTGTTACGCCTGGTATCTGGAGGAGCGGCAGACCCTCCCTGGTGCCAGTCCCCCAGGCAGTCTCAAACTAGAATGACACTAACAGGGCTTTATTCTTTCTAAACATTTTCAGTTTACCCGATTTTCGTCATTCTCTTTGGTCGGTGGCTAATTTCGCAGACTAGTCGCTGACCAGCTTTCGTCCATTCACTCCTGGTCGGGATCGAGTGGGGGAGGGGGAGCTCTCTTATATCTTGGCTCAAGTTGGGGATAGTGGCTTTTATCATCCATGCATTTACCCACAATGGAACTTCAGGTGTAGCATAGGCCACCATGATGTAGCTGACATCTGGAAGATTGCCTGCCCTCCCGGCCCCAATACCTACAGGAGGATTTGTGGCTATATGTATTCCACGCTTTTTCACCTCCTCGATTTCACCACTTTTTACAGATCTTGGAATAATTAACCTGGAGAGATCATCAAAGGTGTCAGTTTCAATGTCTAAGACAAAGGTGGATAAATATTTGGACGGGGAAGCTTTCTAAAGTTTTTGGAGAGACAGAAAATGGAATATAAATAGTCATTTTATTTTAGAACGCTTTATACCCTCTATCCCCATTGTTGGGTCTAAGCAGGCGCGGAAAAGATAGTGGGGGATTTAAAAGAGGGGGAAAGACGACCCAGGAGAGCGCGCTAATTTCTTATGGTGCAGTGGGATGAGGAGGGCGTGGCGCTACTATGGTTTCAGTTGTAGCAATGGCATTAGCGCCCCCTCCCCCCTGGCGGGGAATGTAAATATTGCTTGCATAAAATTGGATTGGGAGACGATGCGGCTGTATCCTATTTGGGATTTGAAGTACCTCAATGGATGTTTTTTGTTCCTAGCGTTCATCTGGCGACTGCTTGCAAGGGGCTAAGTCGCCGTAATCATCTTATAGCCTAATACTTGGCTAGATTAAAAAACAAACAAGCACCCCCTCCCCCAAAAAAAACTAAACAAACGAAACCAAGAGCAAAAACAAAACACAAATACAAACAAATAAGAAGCAAGAAGAAGGAGCACGCCCCGGCGAGGGAGTATGCGACCAACACCAGAGTCAAATAGAATTTAGGAGGCCAGCCTCCTCCAAAAAGTCAAATAGTCCACAAGTTTGTGTGCACGAATCTCTAGGGGCGAAATAGTTTCATGCACTTTGAAGTGAAATAGGTAGGAGTGATTGTAGATGGGGGGGGCTGACCCCTAACAGGTCCTTGTGGCTTTTTGTCATCCAAAAGTTACATTTTTTAAATCTTTTGTAGCTTCTTCGGTTTCTTTTTGGGGGCAGAAATTCCTTCCATTCCGGCTCTGGGCTCTGGAGATCGACTAGTACCCGGCTCGAGTCCAAACAGATCCGCGCCCTCCTCTTATCTTCTACTGAGGGTATTTAGTATGTTCGGTTCCTCACTGAGATATGCGCCGTACAAACTCACACCAGAGGCCCGACTCTCACAACAGCATCAGTAATGATAACGAGTCTCCCAAACCGACCGTGACCCTGTTAGGTGAAGCGAATTTTGTTGTCTTCTGCAATTGATCCAGCGATAGGTATTATTATTATTATTTACTTAAAATTAAGATACAAAGACTATCGAAGGCACCTCGACCAGAAAAGATGTGCGAGGATCGATCGTGAGAAAAAATGGTGAGGTTAGGAAAGTGAAAATATAGAGGTATATATTTCTCAGTGGGGACCTACTGATTAATGTGGATTCCGAACCACGGGCATCTACAGTGTAACGCAGCCACGGGGAATGCGACCCGAATCGGGACTCCGTCCCGTAACTAACCACACCTGATGTGGTTTAACTTCGTTAAAATCGGTCTATATAGCTCGAGTGGTCGTAAGAGGGAATTACTTGGCGCAGAGAAGCGCAATGGTATTCTGCATAAGTTGTAATACGGGACTTATTTACGGAGATGTAAACGAAGGTAAAATTCTAAGAAGAAAAATAACCTCTTTTTTTTTATTTCGGGATTGTGGTCAACCCGCAAGTGTGGTTCGCCTTTTCACCCAACGTTAATCTTATTAATCGTGAGAGAAACGTTGCAGGTAATAGTAGAAGTGGTAGTGGTTCGCCAACCTGCCTTTATTCAGGCGGATCCCGACCGGATAATGAAATAAACATTAAGGTCAGTATGACAATCGCTGGTGAGCCCGAAGGCTCAAGGGGCCTGTCCTCTTTGGGAAAAGGTACCAGTAACTATTATGTTTTGACACCAAACAGCGTTTAAGTGGAGCCTTCGTCGCCCAGGGGCAGAGGGGCCTGTTCCGCGTCAGTGCTACGTCGCAGGTGGATTCAAGGTTGTACTTTTAAGTACTAGTTCTCTTTCGTAGGAATTTGTCCCTGGTGTTCTAGAATAACCTCCCCCCTTGCCTGCATATAAGAGTGACAAAGTTAGAGCCGCCCTTGAAACCATTTTACTATTATTTTTTTCTCCCAAAGATGGATTTCATACTTCCATTTATTTCTCATAAATCTGACTAAATCCTGAAGGAAAGTGGATTCATGGATGGCCTAAGACAGGAACAGGTTTGGTAGTGTCCAAGAACGTGTTCGTGCATTTCGGTCAGTTAGTTTTGAATGTTTTTGTTCTTGTATATTTACAAATGTTTATTCCATGTTAGTACCTGTCTGTTCTCTTTCCTGCTTTCCTCAGTTAGCGCTCTCTCAGATGGGCCGTGTATCTCCGTTCCAGTTACTCATTGGCCGGGAATTCCTCTTGAAATTCCTGGAATTAACCGGTACTGAAGGCCGCTAAATAAACAAACGTAAAAAATAGGTTCATCTCTGCATGCCAGCAATTGAAAAAATATTACCAGCAGACTATTCTTGGGAGTACAACTTTAACGCATGTGTTGGGTGGGTGTTCAAACGGCGTATATAAATACGATGAGTCATTGCAGGTGTGCAATGTGTACAGCAACACGTGGTTCATTTAGGTGTGTGTATCGACCTTGGCTTCTAATACTGGTTGCTTCCATCCCTAATTATTCGCCTGAAATAGAAAATAGACTATGGACCAAATTTACTCTGGCAGGATCCGGTCATAGCTAAGAATACATAGAATTGGTAGAGGTGGAGAACTCCTTATTTTATATGTTGCATTGGTATGCTGAATCTTCGTTATAGGATATGATTCCTAAGGCCGCATTGTCCGATTTACAGACAACTAAATAGACTTACTATTTAAAACAAACTGGTATTCTTAGGGAGCTTTAAAAGCATTCTCGGCTGTCTCTCTCGGTCATTCCTCGATTGCTTAACTGCCATGGATTGGGTCAGACTAATTAAATATGTGATTCCGTCGTGATTAATTGATCAGTAGGATCGATCACTAACTATAAAGCTAATCGCTCCTTTGAAGAACTCATTTTATTTGTACTCTCCTCGAGAGTGGGGGGATGAGCACGAATTTAGGTTGGTATGTAAAGCGAGTCTCAGATCGAGGCCGACTTGAGAGATTGAGTTGAAGAGTTTATTTTCGAGATCAACTCAAGCATTTGAAGATGAGGAGTTTTTGACCGAAGCGAATTCCCCTTTAAGCAGATGGCCGAAGCACGAGAAGCAGATTTGGTTTCCCCACTTGAGAATAAGGGGGGCAAAACATAATAGTATTAACTCATAGGGGGATAAGTGTTCTCAGTTTGGAGTATCAGGCCTCTGTACGAACTTAAGCGTGTAGTTTTATAATGCAATTTCCCGATACCATTGCAGTACTCGCCATCCTCCAACCCTTTACTTTTCATTCTATTCCACTCTTTTCCTTCAACTACCCATCTCTCCTTCGTTCTTTCGCCATTGAAGTGTAAATGCGGTGGTTGATCACACAACTTTCCTTTCCTCAATCCAAAACAATAAAGGGCAATCATCATGGCAAAAACAAGGGAAAACCATATTTTTTTTAGTCAAAACAAGAAACGAAACCCAAATAAACACCATAAATTTCTTGGACGCGAATTGTAAAGAAAGTGGACAATAATGAAAGTGAAAATGTGTGGAAGGTAAATAACTTGAGGAGACTCCTCAAAGTATTCAAGATTGGGAGGGAACGCGACTCTCTTTAAGGCGGCTCTACCTGATGGGGGAGGAGTAAACCGATCAAAGAAATGCACCTATAAGAACAGCAATACTGAAATGAGCTAACAATTAACCAAAATATCCCGAGATCTAATTTCTAAAAGGACCTTTGAATACCCAGCCCACAAATCTCCAAGCACTAAGCGCCAATGAGGAATTGCCGATAGACATAAGTTACAGTAAGAAATTGCGGTCACTGAGAGAAGTACCACTGAGTAAGTGCTGGTGTAGAAAAAGAAAGAGGTTCCTCTGAGGATGTGCTGATGCAGAGAGAAGTGTCAATAAGGGATGTTGAATGCAGATAGAAAGAAAAGAAGTTTTAAATGTTTGATTTGTAGAGAAGCCAGAGCGGGGAATCGGGTTGCTTATTATCTCTGTTTGAACTGTTTTTAAGGTTGCTGGATTCCCGAGTGCTCTGAGGCAGCTGTCAATTGAATTTCAGCGACTTCGGAGTCTCTTTCTTCTTCCCCAACGGATCCTTTTCCTATCTACACTTTTCCAATTTAGATTCTTTGCAAGCTGGCATCATCCACCCGGGGGTAAGGGGGATTAGAGGGGGTAGGTATTGTAGTGAGAGAGAGAGGGAGCCCCGAACAAGCTTATGTAAAAGAACAAGGACGCTTTCTACCCGTGGGAGGGGGTAGACAGTCATAGGACCTGGCCCCGAAGCGAACTGTTGCTGTCTCGGACCAAGTTTCAGTTTCGACCTCGGAAGAATCAAGAAAAACAGGATATTTTTTCGATCCCGCCTCAACAAACATTTAAATGGCCGCGCCTACTAACTATTCCATAGTGGCACTGCGATCAAGATATCTTTCACGTATTTTAAACACATTTGAAACCCTATGGAAGTTTCTAAATATAATGTTCGTCAAAAATTGGTGAAGTTAGGGGAAGAAAAATAAGTGTAGAAAGCACATCCTGAGTAGGCCAAATGAATAAACTGATAGGCGGGCTATAAACCATATTTAGAGCGCGCAACTCTCTAGCATTTGTCCCATTCTATAACAAAGGTAGGTTTTCCCTAGAGGGACAAAGGTATATGAAGTTAGCGACTAAATAAGAAAAGGGAATCTGGTATGTCGGGGTCAATCACTTTTATCACAGGATCCATTTCCCAATGGAGGCATCATTAATAAGATCATTGATAATTAATTATTGAATTCAATTTTATTACGATTCCAAACAAACCTTATAGACTTGTAATGACGCCAGCGCGCCTATGTACCCAACGCTCCCAAATGGGAACTTAGCCATTGTTTTATTGACCTGACCTCACTTTTTAATAAAGCAGGGCAATTTCTTATTTAAGACAGGGGTTATATTTAACTACATATTTTTTTGTGTGCTAAAAGTGCATTTTATAAAACTAAAATAAACACAGATGAATTTATTTTTAACAATTCAAGTTGTACTCTTAAGTTTATCTTAGTCATTGGTAGAAATACTGAATTTTTGTTTACTTCAGCCTCAAAAATTGCCTATAATTTTTATGTTTGGAATTACTTATCCTACAATGATTTTAACGACCATATGGCACCTTAAACACTTTCTCCCTCTGGATTACTAGTGGGGCTAGGATATATGACCAACCAAAACGAGGCACAGTGCCAAATCGGTCAGACATCTGTCATAAATTATAAGTTGGGTTTATTAAAAAAAAAAATCTTGGAGGAGTACAGTAGCTTGTGAAATAGTTTATAATTTGTTCTAGAGAAATAGGGGCTGTAATATGATGTGTTTTGGATCTTTTATCAAAGTTTGGTTGTATTGTGCATTGCTAAGTTGCTGCCCTCAGCCACGTTATAACCCCTAATCCCCCAAGGTCGGAGGGAGTAGAAGTGATATGCTCCTCGGGAGGAACTAACAAAAACACCTGCCAAAAGTACATCGAGAAGATCACAAAAAGAATTTGAAAAGAAAGGAGATAAAAGACGTCGCCTGGAACTATTATAAACGATCCAGACAACTTCGATTGTATTTATAAATGATGAAGCGAACACCAGAGAGGAAATTTGGGTCAGGAGGTTTTTAATGAGGGGTTCCTAGAGAAAGTGGGGAAGTAAGAGGAAGTGAAAAAAGTCCAAGTTAAAGTCACTTGGGTTGTCGGGAGCCGGGGGAAGCGGGGAGGGGGATTCTAATAATCTACTCCAGTTCTGCAACGTAGGGAGAGCCCTTTAAGGGGCATTTCAAATGGGGTGGGAGGGCACAATTGAGAACGAATTCGAGACGTGACCGATTGAATTATTGATGGAGAATCGTGTGTAATCCAATGAAGGCATGCTCATTCAGGGCGAAATGGAGTAAGAGAACACGCATAGCCAAAGAACAAGGATTGCTATAACAATGTCCTTCAGGCCCTTTTTTAACATTTAAAGCGAAAACCAACGAGGGCATCCCCGCCGAAATTTTGCAAGGTGAGATCTGGAAAGAAAGTGAAAATGTGTGGAAGATCTACTGCGGGCATTGAGGCCGGGAGGGCACGGTCGTCAGTTCTTAATACTAGAATTTGCATGAACGGGTTCGTAAAAGAGCTTCAACTTGTGTAAAATATCGATTTATCCAAAAAGAAATGGCACGAATCGAGAGGAGAGGGAGCTGCTCAGAAGAGGGCAACACAGCCTATGATCCCTTGGCCGATTCTCCCTCGCACTCCCGCTGAGACGTCGTGGAAGGAGATGGGGGGGGGGGGCTATGATAGAAGTCAAGGGGGATGGGGGTCATCTAAGTTACCCAGAATCCTAGATTTCACACAGTATTAAAAGCAAGCCTCCAAAAGGATCACCACTTCGAAGCATTTACAGGTCCATGGCAAGTCTTGATCTTCTTAACAGATGGGTAAACTGTATCTGGCGAGGCTTCATTTATTCGGTATCCAAACTCTTCCCACTTCTTAGAGATCCAGAATCCCCTGATTTTTCTCGTGGTCAATTTTCACTCCGTGAGCATTTTATTGATCTTTCGTTGGGAGACGAGAAGAAACTCGGGGGTGGGTGGAGTGGATAAGCCTACAAATGACATTTGAAGCCCCACCATTTAAAGTTAATCGCTTCCATCGAATTTAGCTGTGAACTTTGTGTGGGAAGTGATGATATAGGTCACACATTTCGAGTGTGTACCTTGAAGAATCGAAAGTCTTCAAGTTTCAATTAGAGAACGTAGAATCAATTCAACAGGTGGATATTATCATGGAAAAGACAATTGTTAATTATTAGAAGGAAAACGAAAGAGCTGCAATCCAAAGCAGGTAAGTTCAGTCAGAAAGGAAAAAGGGAAAGGATGTAGGCAAGGGAGGAAGGAAGCAAACACACCAATATATGTAGAGGGTGGGAAAAGGGCATAACGATTGTGGATGACTAGGGTGATCTTGGACACATTTGTAAGTCTAAAATCTAGATGTAGGGTAGATTTTAAAGATTACATAAAGAGAAAGAGATTCGTACAAGGAGAAGATGCACACCCGACATACGAACTTGAGCCTACTATTTTTACTCTAGATCCAGTCGTTTTTCCCAGCCCACATTCTGGCATTAATAAGGTTCATAAGAAATAAATAGGCTTTCATAATTTTATAATAAATTGTATGCAGCCAAATATCTAGCAATTGTTGTAAGTGATAGTAGTTTGCGGTTAGTATAGAAATGAGTAGCCACCTTCACACTAACTTGTAATATATTCACTCTGGAGCAGGGTGAGAGACTCCGACGCCATGGTTGAATTTTTAATTACATATTAAAGAAGTCGGAAAATAGACGACTGGACAGCATGAAAACCATGTCCGAGTCACCCGTTTATTACATATAACGTAAAATATTTATATAAATCTTAAATTTAGCATTTGGCTGCAAGAGAGCGAAGCAAACTGAAGCGCGTCTGCCTAAATGTCGTGTTTCTGGTTACTTCGCTCCAGCTGACTCGCGCGCCAAGTAATGTGGCGTTTTTCTTTGGTACCTTTTTTTTGGAGGGGGAGAGTGCCATAGTAGTTGGCACGCTGTTTGCGGGTCAAGTATTATCGCACTGACTGTACATTACATCCCCTCGGTGGTGTCTTTTAATTTAGTAGAAAATAACGAGGAAGGGGCAAGAGAAAATAAAAAAAATCGATAAATTCAAGTCTAAATAGTCTGGTCAAATAGGTGTATTCCCCCCAAAAAAACAACAACAACAACAATACACAACAACAACAAAAAAAAAAACCAATTTCGTTCAAGAACTAGTAATTTAAAATTACAAACCTTATGGGTGTGCCAAAGGTCATGCGATGTTGAAAACCACGCTTCTCTGTCGCTACACTAGTGGAGGAAGATCAGCTTAAGAAAAAGGTCGACAATCAGAATCGCTTTTAAGGACGTGCAACAGTTCGGGTGAAGCCCATTTTATCTTTGTCAACAAAGACAAGAGTGTGAGCTAAGGAGGCGAGAAACCAGTCTGGGTTTTTAGTAGCGTGCGACTCTATATCTCACTATGGCGGTCGGTGTCCGTTTTGCTTTCTTTTGTTTTGGTAATAACATTGTAACTATTCGGCCGATTCTAACGAAATTTGAAACCATTATAGTTGTTTTACATTCTCTTTCGAATGATATAATTGCCAAAGTTTGCCCAAGGTTATCCCGGGAATTATTTTGTTTTGGCACTAACATCACAGTTATTCAGCTGATTCTAAAGAAATTTGAAAACATTATGTTGTTTTACATTCTCTTTCGAATGAAATAATTGCGAAAGTCCTCCCAAGGTTACCAGGGGAATTATTTGGCAATAGCATCATAATTATTTGGCCGATTCTAACGAAAGTTGAAACCCTTATGTTGTTTTAATTCTCTTTTGAATGATATAACTTCCAAGGTCCTTCTAAGGTTAGTCCGGGAATTATCGAGAGTTTTGAAGGTTGTAGGGTCATAAATCAGAATAAGTGAGAGCACGCGACTTTGGTCAGCAGACCTTGTTTTTGGTTTGGGGGAGGGGGGGCAGCCTAATTTTTTATGGCGAGTCAAGATGTGCTAATTTTCCCGACAATGTACGCCCGTCGATCTTAATATATTAGTCCAACAAGACTTCCATACAAAACAAGGTTACGGTCACCAGTCAAAATAAACTTTCTTCAGATAAAGTCAGACAAGTGTAACTCTGCCACACAATGATAGGGATCACCGAGTTAAAAAGGACTCAACCCTTGATAGTCGGTGCAAAGACGGGGAGTGTAACCTGAAAAATCGATCCTTTTACTGGAGATCGTCGGTCCTGATATATACTTTACTTAAAAAAAATGATCAGCCTCCCCTACTGAAGTATACTCCTGAATAACGCGATCTTTGGGAATCCGGTGTTTTAGGAACGCTCTATACCCACCCGTTCAATTGCAGGGGTAGGGATGGCTTCGTGTTTTGAACAGTGGGTGACCAGATTTGGAGAAATCCATAGCAATATTCTCAAGTGACCAAATTGAACAAGACTGTTCATGGCCGTTTGTTCCATTTCTAGAGGGGGCATGGGCAAAGTCCCTGGTATACCTGAAACCTGGAGCACTGTCACGTCATCCTAGGCCCTAGTGGGTACCTTGCAAGGGGGCCAGAAGATGTCAGGTGTATTTAGGATAGGCCAGCATGCCGCAGCTGACATCTGGAAGAGTGCCCTTGATCACAACGATTGCAAATGGATCTACGATTATATATATATATATATATATATATATATATATATATATATATATATATATATATATATATATATATATATATATATATTCCACGCATATTCCCTTCTGTGGAATATGCCCTCGTTGGTTTTCGATTTTTTCAAAATATCTATAGGGTCTAATTTTAATGTTATTCAAACCATTGCCCTTCGGGACAAATGAAAAGGAAACAGCCTTGAAGAAAACCCGAGAAACCTTGACACGGAGCGTAAGATGACATGGGGGCCTGCTGTCCACGGCTTCTGGGGGTTAAATGGCAACCCCTCAGGGCCAAGTTCCACAAGGGACCACGGGGACTTTGAAGTACCATTTACGAGGGGCTCGCTGGCGTTGACCACATCCCAAAATTCACCTATCCTGGCCAAGCCCCACATGAGGTGTCTCCGCCAGGACGTTTGTGAGGAAAGGTTCGCACAGTGGTGAAGTTAGGGGAAGTGAAATGCATGGAAGGTACACAACCTGAGTAGTCTAGCGAGGAAACAACTTGGTGCACTCGGGATTGGGTTATTATCGGCAGTTTCGACCGAGGAGGGCTCGACCGAGGGGGGCTCGACCGGGGACACTTGCCGCAACAATGTGAATATCCGTGTCACAGCGTGACGTCAA
This sequence comes from Ceratothoa steindachneri, assembly GCA_963969495.1. NCBI lineage: Eukaryota > Metazoa > Arthropoda > Malacostraca > Isopoda > Cymothoidae > Ceratothoa > Ceratothoa steindachneri. Next base: position 172,298,097 of record OZ018322.1, on the reverse strand, counting down.
GAAAGGTAGCTATTATATCTAGCACCCCAACTCCATCAGCCCCAGGCCTACCCATGGTTAATGTGGGATTAAATACCTTTAACAAGATACTTTTGTATGTATACGCGTGTATGTATATTCAGTAGGCACATACACGTACACAACAAATGTTGCGCCATCTGAGTTCTTGCATCCTTTTAGCGCTTGCAACATGGGCGCATTCCAATCCCGCAAATTACTACGAGAGACGCATAAACTGAAGGGTAAAGGGGGGGGGGGGTGTTCCTCCCCCCCCCCACAAAGCGAACCAGAAATGGAGAGTAGTTGCGTTTCTGTCATTTCGAGCAACCATTTGCGGCTACCCTTCCGCTGCAGACCTCTGGTAGCAATTTTAACTCTTTATTTGCATCTTTTGGCATTTTTACTTTATATTTCGTTTTCGGGACCTAACAAAAAAAGAGCAAAAGGAAGCATGGAAGAGGGGAATTACAACTGCTTAGGAAAAATAAACATAATGATGATCACGAGGCGAGAAAGTGATTTTAGCGAAACCACTGCAACAAACGAGGGAACTTTGACTCAGGAAAGATGATCTTTTGGGTTCTCAGATGTTAAATTTAACTAATGATGCAAATTTATTTTTTACGCTGATTCAAAATGGTCATTTATTTTTGTGGAGAAATTAGCATTTGTAAAATTAGGTTTGTTGATCGTATTATGGCACCGTTACAACTACTACTACCCCTACCACTACTAGTACTATTTTTACTACTACTACCAATTCTAATACTACTATTACCACTACTACTACCACCAGCACTATTAATACTACCACTACCTCTTCTGCCACTACTACTAATACTAATACTACCGATACTACTACTACCGCTATTACTACTACTACACTATAATTCTTACTATTACTCCTAATATTATTATTATTATTTATTTCAAATATTTTTTTCCCATTTTAAGTTAAACTATGAGTTCGATCCTTAAACTCCAAAATGCAACTCACAAAATCTGTATCCACGTATTTTCAACGTCCTGCAAATTCAGCCAAAACGGCGTCGAGTCCCGCGACGCCGTTTGGCTCTTGGGAGTTGCAAAGATGAGGGCAGGTTTTCAAGTGGGGCTCCAAGAGATGGGACTGGAGACTCGGGCAGGTTTTCAAGTGGGGCTCCAAGAGATGGGACTGGAGACTCGGGCAGGTTTTCAAGTGGGGCTCCAAGAGATGGGACTGGAGACTCGGGCAGGTTTTCAAGTGGGGCTCCAAGAGATGGGACTGGAGACTCGGGCAGGTTTTCAAGTGGGGCTCCAAGAGATGGGACTGGAGACTCGGGCAGGTTTTCAAGTGGGGCTCCAAGAGATGGGACTGGAGACTCGGGCAGGTTTTCAAGTGGGGCTCCAAGAGATGGGACTGGAGACTCGGGCAGGTTTTCAAGTGGGGCTCCAAGAGATGGGACTGGAGACTCGGGCAGGTTTTCAAGTGGGGCTCCAAGAGATGGGACTGGAGACTCGGGCAGGTTTTCAAGTGGGGCTCCAAGAGATGGGACTGGAGACTCGGGCAGGCCCTGTATATGATGCCAATAATGCATCACAGTGGCATAGGAGGATGAGACATATGAAGTATGAATTGAGGTGAATATGAGAGGGGAGAAGGGAGCAAAGGGAAAGCTGAAGCAGAAAATACTAGAGAATGGGCAGAGGGTCTCGACAAGGGGAGCGAGTAATAAAAGTCTGAATATCTATAGGTGCAAAAGATAGCCTTCCATGGAAGCAATGTATGATGGAAGCTAACTTTTGTTCAAAGCATGAAAGGGAGGGGGTGGATGACTTGCGAGTGGTGCCCATCGAGACTGAGAGAGACAGTATGAAAATCTGATGGTAGAAAATGCGGAGGACACAATGCCGAGAGAGAGAGAGAGAGAGAGAGAGAGAGAGAGAGAGAGAGAGAGAGAGAGAGAGAGAGAGAGAGAGAGAGAGAGAGAGAAAGAGAGAGAGAGAGAGAGAGAAAGAGAGAGAGTGAGGGAGAGAAAGAGAGAGAGAGAGAGAGAGAGAGAGGGAGAGAAAGATAGAGAGAGAGAGATAGAGAGAGAGAGAGAGAGAGAAGAGAGAGAGAGAGAAAAGTTGGCAACAATTTTAGGATGAGGTGAAAAGTAGAGAAGATCATGTAGTCAGTGTGGTTATAGGGTATAGATGCGGATAAAATGTAATAGATGATCGGAGAATAAGAACAGTTGGAGCGACAGAAATTTTTGGTGTTTGGAAGAGGAGCAGATAATCAATATTTCTTTCCACAGAAATAAACACCACATCCGTTTGCAAAGAGTAATATAACAACCTGAACCTGAATCTTATGCAATTAGAGGTCTTCACAATTTGCTGAGTTCGATGTCCATCTTCTGAAACGGAATCGATACCAGCAATGACAAGTTTATGCTTGAAATTTTACCCAGAAAGATCTTCTTTTGTGGTCGTACGCCTTTTACACGTCACTTATTATTGTAGTGTGGAGTGAAATGCAATCTTTAATACTTTCACCTAAAGTGTGGAGGTAGAAAACCATAGAGAAAAACCTCGAGTTTCATACTTAACAGAAACACAGTCACTACAACTACGTTTGGGCCGTAGCCACTGCGTAGAGCCACCACGCATACATAACTTTCTGTATGATGTAGAATTGCTGGAAAAAGTTGATCTCATCTTTCTCGTCTTTCAAATATAACCATAACATTTTGAGATTCCACTCTACATATATTACTCGTATTTAAAACAACTTATTTAAAATTTAATTAGTCGAACTAATTTAATAATCCCTTAGCCTAACTTTTGCATGTATGTGGGGTAGGAAAAATGCACAACCGTCCTCTGGCGGCTAAACCCGGATATGGGCCGCCGGCCTGGGAAGTGGTGCCCACGAAGGCTTATCCTTTTGTTGCGACACTATGACAGTAATGGGCGGGGCTGTCGAATACCCCATCCACTTAGTAGTCAATTTCTTTAAAATAGAGAAATTGCAGATGTGAGACGAACATGAAAATGAACGAAGAGTTTGTGTTGGATGGAGTGCGATCAGGTGTAGATAGATCATGATGGTAGGAGTAAAGCGAGTGTGACAGTGCTTTTGAGTGATGAATGGCATGATGGTATGGTTAGGTATGCATGTGCAAGTTCGAGAATTATGTGGATTGAGTTGAGATTTGCAAAGGTGAAACTGTGTGTGGTTGTAGTATATGGACCCTACAATGATAGAAGTAAGGCTGAGAAGACATGTTCTGGAATAAATTGGAACGAGTGGGCGATGGAATTGGGAAAGGGTATCGGCTAATGGTCGTAGATGTGAATGAACGAATATGTGTGTGCGTGTGTGTGTGCGATGGAGAGAGAAAGGGGGGGGGGAAGAGTGGGGGATGTCTGGAGCTTTGGGTACACCCAAAGAAAATGAAAAGGGAGAGAGGTTAGTGGGGTTCTATACTGAAAGAAATTGATGTGTAACAAACACATTCTTTCAGCACAAAGAGGTACACAAATACACATAGGTTGGGGAGAGGAAAGAGGGTAACAAAAGAGTATGGTGGATCTGGAGGAAGCTTATGATCGTGCAGATAGAGAAGTGTTTTGGCAGGTGCTAAGAATGTATGAAGTCTGGTAGACTATTGAATGATGTCAAGAGTATTTACACATGTTGTAAGTAAGGCGTGCGTTAGGGTGACAGATAGCTGTAGTGAGTGGTTTGTAATAAGTGGTGGTGTAAGACATGGTTGCGTGATATCGCCATGGTTGTTTAATACTTTATGGATGAAGTGCTGAAAGAAGCACGTATTGGATTTAGGGAAATGACCGTGAGATTGATAAGGAATGGTGGGGATGGGTTCTGCTTATGTTGGTATATGCTGAAGATCTGGTGTTGGTGGTGAGAGTGAGAGGAATTTGGAAATGTTTGGAAATGCTTTTGACAGGTTAGGTAAAAGGACGGGTCTAAGAGCTAAGAATGGAGTGTGAGGTGATATCCGAGTCCGTGGTGTCACCTTTGAACAAGTGTTATGTGTTAAATATCTAGGTTGCATAAGTAAGTAAAAGTGGTTGTTATTATTATTTTAGGAGTGTCACGATGGTATGCGAGAAGAAAGAACGATCTCGGGTAAGAGCTGTACAGATGGGCAACTTGAGAGGATTTAAGGAAGAAACAAATTGGACAGCTGCCCAATCAATGTGGGTTCTAAATAGCAGCAGTAACAAATGAGGGTAAATTAATTATAAAAGAAAGAGAAAATCAATATACGATAAAAAATAAGAAACAAGGGTTTAAACGATCCTCGGCCAGAAGAAAACGAAGGCAGGACAGGCGAGGTATACTTGAAAGGGTCGGGAAACAGGACGACCGGATAATAGCAAAATCAGGACATTCTAATAGTAGATGTGCGACCGATTGATCCCCACCACAAAAATGGCAGTGAGGGGTGATTCGAGCACCAGTCAAACAAGATGGCCATGGATAAATCTTGTGTAGCCGAGGGGCAAGAACAAACAGACTTTTTGATAAAGTGTAATTCAAAGGATGAACACCCACCCCATTCGTCCTGCCTCAAATGAAAAACATATGTTATAGAGGAAATTAAATCTCGAAAATGCAATGCAGAGTTATCTGGAGACACAGAGTAGGTTGAACGGGCCAACTGTCGGCCCTTTCGTTGCCCAGGACTCCTAGATGACCGGGGATCCAACAAAATATAACTCGATATCGGGACACATTCTGGATCAGCCAGTTGCAGATTTCTGTGACTAAGAGATGGGAAGCATTTAAATAACGAATTTCTCATAAAACACTCTTAGAGTCAGAGAAAATGACCCAATTTTTAAAAGGTAAAATATGGATCAGTCTAAAAGTTGAAAGAATGGCCAAAGGTTCAGCGGTAAAAATAGAAGCCGCCAGTGGCAAATACAAAGTTTGAAACTCTCCTGAGTAAATGGCAGAAGCACCAATGCATTGGTCTGACTTGGAACCATATCTGAATATATCGGACAGTGTTGTAATGTGATGTAGCATGCTGTAGGAACAAGCCCTTAAGGGAGCAAGGGTCCACGGAGGACTTATCCAAGCTCCACATGCTAGTGCAAACTGTAGGAAGTGTAGCACGCCAACTAGGGATCGGCGACGACGGAAGGGCAAGCACCCTTAGAGCACACTGGTTGGAGAGATGATATCTTATTCGGAACTTCAAGGGGTGAGTAAAGACGGCAACCTATCGAATGCCGCCGTTGACTCGGCAGCATACATACATCTGGGAATCTCTGACGCAGATGCCTGACGCATACGATAGAGGTATCGCATACAGATCAGGAGTAGATGATAGGGAAGGGGACCACTTCACTCTCCCAATAAAGAGTGTTCACGGGGGAGGTGTGGAAGGCTCCACTAGAAAGACGAACTCCGAGGTTGCGAATCGGGTTTAGCATTTTAGGGGCTAAGTGTGAGGCTGAAGAGTAAATTTGTCACCCATAGTCCAATTTGGAATGGACGAGGGCAGTGTAGAGTGACTAAAGTGTTCGAAAATCACTGCCCACGAAGAGTGGGAGAATACCTGAAAAATGTTTAGAGCTCGCAAACAGCCCGTTTTAAGACGACGTAGGTGTGATAACCAGGATAGCTCGGGATCAAGAGTTAGGGCCAGGAACTGAAACTCATAGACGAACTCTATATCTACACCTTGTAGGGAAATAGGTGGCGTAACAAGAGCTCCTATACCCCGGTGGAAATACATTGCTTTCATTTTGCTCGTGAAAAAGCGGAATCCTCTAAGTTGTGTCCGTTACGAAACCGCGTTGACTGACAGACGCAGACGACGCGCCGCTGAGGGAAGGAGAGGTGAACAGGGTCGTCGATACACCCTCTGGGAGAGAAAAGATAATATCATTGATCGTAATTACAAAACATAAAACACTTAAAACGCTGCTCTGAAGCACTCTCTCCTCTTGAGGTTGAACGTCAGTGCATGTGTCTCTAACACGAATCGTAAAGGGTCGAAATGCTAGCAAATGTTGAATAAAAGACGGTAAAAGACCCCTCATACCCCAAACGTGTGGCTGACTTAAGACGCCGTATCCCCATGTAGTATTGTACATAGGCTTTCTCAATGCCGAAAAAATATCGCCAAGACTCGGTGCTTTAACGAGAAGCCTTTCTGGACCGATGCCTCAAAACGTACTAAAGGGTCAAGAGTGCTATGACCCCTGCGAAAACCGCACTGAAATAGAGAAATTAAATGGTGGGCCTCCAGGAGCCAATTCAGGCGCACCAACACCATCTTTTCTAGCAAGCGATCAGCGTCCTATCCGTCCTTGCCCGGTTTGATAAAGGAGAGGACAATCCCAACGCGCCATGATGATAGGTGAGAACCCTTCAACCATATAAGGTTGTATAAGTCAAGTAAGAAAATGACAGTATGGAACAACGTGCCGAATCGTATGACAATGGATCCCGTCAAGTCCAGGAAATGTAGACTCACAAAAGGACAATGGAGATGCGACTCGCGGATGAAGAACAAAGCATTATACGGATGGTTGAAGTTAGTCACAAAATTGAGAGGATGAGACTCTTCGTTTGATTTATAGGCTAGAAAATCCTTATTGTAACGACTGACACTGCTGTCGTCACGGAAATAGTTAGCCAAAGCGTTGCTGACCATCAGACTGTCATTCACTAAGGATCTCTGCAAATTGAGATTGGGGTATTATGGACGGAATAACGACTCCGGATCTTGTCAATCCTCTTCTAGATCTTTGCGGCACGGGTCATAGAAGAAATCCATGAAATGTAGCGACGCCATGAAGTTCGGCGAACCTAATGAAGGATTCTCGGATCAAGCGCCCGAGCTCGGTTTCGGTCAACCTTGTTGCACAAAGTTGGGTTCCGCCGGAACCGGGCATGAGCTAACTTATATTTATTAACGGATGTCGGTCACTCAGAGGTCCATCAGGACAATTTGAGTGATCCGTTATGGATTGCCTCCGAGGAATGGTCTGTGTAGCCGATTTGTAGATAATCGATGTGAAGTACGACACCACCACTTCCATAACATTGAAGGTCCCCAAGAGGGCACTTGTGAAAGACGCCTCTCGGAAGCCTTCCCAATCAGCATGACCTAAGTCCCACTTGAAAGGCATGGCTGGATGAGGGCAAGGATGAACGGCCGACAAGACAATAGGGAAGTGGTCACTCCCATGGAGGTCATCAAGGGTTGACCATCGAAAACTAGTGAGGCAATCCGGGAACAGAGAGATAGGTCAACACAACTAAAAGAATGCGTCTGGACATAAGAGGTCAAATCGCCGATGTTTAAAACGCAAAGAAAGTCAGATAATAAAAGAGACTCTTAAACACTGCCTTTGGCATTCCGAGTGATGTCACCCCAATATGGGTGACGGGCATTAAAATCTCTGAGTAATAAAAACAGGGAGTCCAACTGATTTACAAGTTCTAAAAGGTCCGGTCTTGACAATGGTAAAGAAGGAGGTAGGTAAATAGAGCAAAGAGTAAAGAGCATTTTAAGAAAAACTCTCACGGCAACAGCTTGGAAGGTAGTGTGAAGGGGAAGGGGGTATATATGGTGGGATGACGAAATCATAACTGACATCCCCTTCCCCCATATGATACGAGCCCTCGAAAGGGGCAATAGAGTTGAAAATACGAAGACCGGGTACCGCCGGAAAAGGGCAGGTGCCCAGTTTGTTCTACTGAAGACAAACAATAGCGGGGTGGAAAGTTGCCAAAAGGACTGAATTCTTCCCACTTGTGGAGAACGCTGAAAATTCCATTGTAAATTGGAGGATATTATGTGGGGTGTTTATATGTCAGGGTAGATATCTTTTTCTCCTTTGTGGGACAGGTTGAGTTTGAAGAGTGTCCCAAAGGGGCTGAGGCGGGGGGGGGGGGGGAGAGATTTTGAAGAGCCTGCTCTAGCAGGGAAAGAGATCCTGGAAAGAGCGGTGACGGGGGGAAATTTTCGAAAGCTTCAAGGAACCGGAACTGGGACGCACAGCCCGACAGAAAGGAGAGGTCGAGGAGAGATTTTCCGACGGTAGATCCGGAATCGTAGGCCGAGGACGCTTTCGATGTCGGAAGGGTTGATCAAACAACCGCGGCTGGCGATGTAGGAATATCATCGGCTTCCATCGGTTCATGAGTAGGAGGGTGAGTAGGTGGAGCAGGCGGTTTTGACAAACTAAGAGGCACTGGATGAATTTCTGCAACCATTTGGACCGGTAAGGGGCCTAGGTCGTGTGAAGAATAGAATGGGCGCAAAGACAAAGAATTTGAATCAACAGAAGAAGAGTCCTTTGAAGACTTTCGATGCTCAGCCAAGTCAGCTCCAGAGGCAGCCCGCTTATTGGTGGGCCGACGAAACAAGTGAGGAATCCTTCTTCTTACCACAGGGCCGGGTAGAATAACCATCACTGATCGATAGAGAGGATGCTATACGAGACAAGCCTCCTTTTGCCTCTCAAATTACGTGGCCAAAAATCTTGCGCCTAACAATCACACACTCACACGTAAGTCTTTCCCTTCAACCGAGTCTCCAACCTCAAGTTTCAGATTCATATACGAGTACAAAAGTGTAAGTGTAGTTCCCTTTGAACAATTCAATGCGTACAAACATTTTGATCTTTCAGCTTTTAATTTGTATCTATTTGTAATCGCAAATCCAATTTAATACACTAAAATCATTGCACAGTATATGTTTGTATGAAACGTTAACTATCGCAAATCCAATTTAATACACTGAAATCATTTCACAGGATATGTTTGTATGAAACATTAACTATCGCAAATCCAATTTAATACACTAAAATCATTGCACAGTATATGTTTGTATGAAACGTTACTATCGCAAATCCAATTTAATACACTGAAATCATTTCATAGGATATGTTTGTATGAAACGTTAACTATGGAAAATCCAATTTAATACACTAAAATCATTGCACAGGATATGTTTGTATGAAACGTTAACTATCGCAAATCCAATTTAATACACTAAAATCATTGCACAGTATATGTTTGTATGAAACGTTAACTATCGCAAATCCAATTTAATACAATGAAATCATTGCACAGGATATGTTTGTATGAAACGTTAACTATCGCAAATCCAATTTAATACACTAAAATCATTGCACAGTATATGTTTGTATGAAACGTTAACTATCGCAAATCCAATTTAAATACACTAAAGTATATGTTTGTATGAAACGTTAACTATCGCAAATCCAATTTAATACACTAAAATCATTGCACAGTATATGTTTGTATGAAACTTTAACTATTACAAATCCAATTTAAATACACTAAAGTATATGTTTGTATGAAACGTTAACTATCGCAAATCCAATTTAATACACTAAAATCATTGCACAGTATATGTTTGTATGAAACGTTGACTATCGCAAATTCAATTTAAATACACTAAAGTATATGTTTGTATGAAACTTTAACTATCGCAAATCCAATTTAATACACTAAAATCATTGCACAGTATGTGTTTGTATGAAACGTTAACTATCCCAAATCCAATTTAAATACACTAAAGTATATGTTTGTATGAAACGTTAACTATCGCAAATCCAATTTAATACACTAAAATCATTGCACAGTATATGTTTGTATGAAACGTTAACTATCGCAAATCCAATTTAATACACTGAAATCATTTCACAGGATATGTTTGTATGAAACATTAACTATCGCAAATCCAATTTAATACACTAAAATCATTGCACAGTATATGTTTGTATGAAACGTTACTATCGCAAATCCAATTTAATACACTGAAATCATTTCATAGGATATGTTTGTATGAAACGTTAACTATGGAAAATCCAATTTAATACACTAAAATCATTGCACAGGATATGTTTGTATGAAACGTTAACTATCGCAAATCCAATTTAATACACTAAAATCATTGCACAGTATATGTTTGTATGAAACGTTAACTATCGCAAATCCAATTTAATACAATGAAATCATTGCACAGGATATGTTTGTATGAAACGTTAACTATCGCAAATCCAATTTAATACACTAAAATCATTGCACAGTATATGTTTGTATGAAACGTTAACTATCGCAAATCCAATTTAAATACACTAAAGTATATGTTTGTATGAAACGTTAACTATCGCAAATCCAATTTAATACACTAAAATCATTGCACAGTATATGTTTGTATGAAACTTTAACTATTACAAATCCAATTTAAATACACTAAAGTATATGTTTGTATGAAACGTTAACTATCGCAAATCCAATTTAATACACTAAAATCATTGCACAGTATATGTTTGTATGAAACGTTGACTATCGCAAATTCAATTTAAATACACTAAAGTATATGTTTGTATGAAACTTTAACTATCGCAAATCCAATTTAATACACTAAAATCATTGCACAGTATGTGTTTGTATGAAACGTTAACTATCCCAAATCCAATTTAAATACACTAAAGTATATGTTTGTATGAAACGTTAACTATCGCAAATCCAATTTAATACACTAAAATCATTGCACAGTATATGTTTGTATGAAACGTTAACTATCGCAAATCCAATTTAAATACACTAAAGTATATGTTTGTATGAAACGTTAACTATCGCAAATCCAATTTAAATACACTAAAGTATATGTTTGTATGAAACGTTAATTATCGCAAATCCAATTTAATACACTAAAATCATAACACAGTATATGTTTGTATGAAACGTTAACTATCGCAAATCCAATTTAAATACACTAAAGTATATGTTGGTATGAAACGTTCCTATCCCAAATCCAATTTAATACACTAAAATCATTGCACAGTATGTGTTTGTATGAAACGTTAACTATCCCAAATCCAATTTAAATACACTAAAGTATATGTTTGTATGAAACGTTAACTATCGCAAATCCAATTTAATACACTAAAATCATTGCACAGTATATGTTTGTATGAAACGTTAACTATCGCAAATCCAATTTAAATACACTAAAGTATATGTTTGTATGAAACGTTAATTATCGCAAATCCAATTTAATACACTAAAATCATAACACAGTATATGTTTGTATGAAACGTTAACTATCGCAAATCCAATTTAAATACACTAAAGTATATGTTTGTATGAAACGTTAACTATCGCAAATCCAATTTAAATACACTAAAGTATATGTTGGTATGAAACGTTCCTATCTCAAATCCAATTTAATACACTAAAATCATTGCACAGTATGTGTTTGTATGAAACGTTAACTATCGCAAATCCAATTTAATACACTAAAATCATTGCACAGTATGTGTTTGTATGAAACGTTAACTATCCCAAATCCAATTAAATACACTAAAGTATATGTTTGTATGAAACGTTAACTATCGCAAATCCAATTTAATACACTAAAATCATTGCACAGTATATGTTTGTATGAAACGTTAACTATCGCAAATCCAATTTAAATACACTAAAGTATATGTTTGTATGAAACGTTAACTATCGCAAATCCAATTTAAATACACTAAAGTATATGTTTGTATGAAACGTTAATTATCGCAAATCCAATTTAATACACTAAAATCATAACACAGTATATGTTTGTATGAAACCTTAACTATCGCAAATCCAATTTAAATACACTAAAGTATATGTTGGTATGAAACGTTCCTATCCCAAATCCAATTTAATACACTAAAATCATTGCACAGTATGTGTTTGTATGAAACGTTAACTATCCCAAATCCAATTTAAATACACTAAAGTATATGTTTGTATGAAACGTTAACTATCGCAAATCCAATTTAATACACTAAAATCATTGCACAGTATATGTTTGTATGAAACGTTAACTATCGCAAATCCAATTTAAATACACTAAAGTATATGTTTGTATGAAACGTTAATTATCGCAAATCCAATTTAATACACTAAAATCATAACACAGTATATGTTTGTATGAAACGTTAACTATCGCAAATCCAATTTAAATACACTAAAGTATATGTTTGTATGAAACGTTAACTATCGCAAATCCAATTTAAATACACTAAAGTATATGTTGGTATGAAACGTTCCTATCTCAAATCCAATTTAATACACTAAAATCATTGCACAGTATGTGTTTGTATGAAACGTTAACTATCGCAAATCCAATTTAATACACTAAAATCATTGCACAGTATGTGTTTGTATGAAACGTTAACTATCCCAAATCCAATTAAATACACTAAAGTATATGTTTGTATGAAACGTTAACTATCGCAAATCCAATTTAATACACTAAAATCATTGCACAGTATATGTTTGTATGAAACGTTAACTATCGCAAATCCAATTTAAATACACTAAAGTATATGTTTGTATGAAACGTTAACTATCGCAAATCCAATTTAAATACACTAAAGTATATGTTTGTATGAAACGTTAACTATCGCAAATTCAATTTAATACACTAAAATCATTGCACAGTATATGTTTGTATGAAACGTTAACTATCGCAAATCCAATTTAAATACACTAAAGTATATGTTTGTATGAAACGTTAACTATCGAAAATCCAATTTAAATACACTAAAGTATATGTTTGTATGAAAAGTTAACTATCGCAAATCCAATTTAAATGCACTAAAGTATATGTTTGTAAGAAACGTTAACTATTGCAAATTCAATTTAAATACACTAAAGTATATGTTTGTAATGAAACGTTAAATATCGCAAATTCAATTTAAATACACTAAAGTATATGTTTGTATGAAACGTTAACTATCGCAAATCCAATTTAAATACACTAAAGTATATGTTTGTATGAAACGTTAACTATCGCAAATCCAATTTAAATACACTAAAGTATATGTTTGTACGAAATGTTAACTATCGCAAATCCAATTTAATACACTAAAATCATTGCACAGTATGTGTTTGTATGAAACGTTAACTATCGCAAATACAATTTAAATACACTAAAGTATATGTTTGTATGAAACGTTAACTATCGCAAATTCAATTTAATACACTAAAATCATTGCACATTATATATTTGTATGAAACGTTAACTATCGCAAATCCAATTTAAATACACTAAAGTATATGTTGGTATGAAACGTTCCTATCCCAAATCCAATTTAATACACTAAAATCATTGCACAGTATGTGTTTGTATGAAACGTTATCTATCGCAAATCCAATTTAAATACACTAAAGTATATGTTTGTATGAAACGTTAACTATCGCAAATCTAATTTAATACACTAAAATCATTGCATAGTATATGTTTGTATGAAACGTTAACTATCGCAAATCCAATTTAAATACACTAAAGTATATGTTGGTATGAAACGTTCCTATCGCAAATCCAATTTAATACACTTAAATCATTGCACAGTATATGTTTGTATGAAACGTTAACTATCGCAAATCCAATTTAAATACATTAAAGTATATGTTTGTATGAAACGTTAACTATCGCAAATACAATTTAAATACACTAAAGTATATGTTTGTATGAAACGTTAACTATCGCAAATTCAATTTAATACACTAAAATCATTGCACATTATATATTTGTATGAAACGTTAACTATCGCAAATCCAATTTAAATACACTAAAGTATATGTTGGTATGAAACGTTCCTATCCCAAATCCAATTTAATACACTAAAATCATTGCACAGTATGTGTTTGTATGAAACGTTATCTATCGCAAATCCAATTTAAATACACTAAAGTATATGTTTGTATGAAACGTTAACTATCGCAAATCTAATTTAATACACTAAAATCATTGCATAGTATATGTTTGTATGAAACGTTAACTATCGCAAATCCAATTTAAATACACTAAAGTATATGTTGGTATGAAACGTTCCTATCGCAAATCCAATTTAATACACTTAAATCATTGCACAGTATATGTTTGTATGAAACGTTAACTATCGCAAATCCAATTTAAATACATTAAAGTATATGTTTGTATGAAACGTTAACTATCGCAAATTCAATTTAAATACACTAAAGTATATGTTTGAATGAAACGTTAACTATCCCTAACTAGATACGCAGTTTCCTAAATTCTTGTGTACTACCAATGCCATTGATTTAGAATCTCGCTGCGAGTAAGTATCTTCATTTCTCATTCTTCAAGGGGCATCAGGAACCCCCACAAATGGGGTCGGTTTGGGGATTATCTCGCCCACAAGAGTTTGATAGAGAAAGGATTGACCTAGGAGACAGTGGATGGTATTGGATATGGTAGCTGTGCATGGGTGGGGTCTATGAAGTGGATTACTAGAGACCTTCTGAGCAGGGAGGGTCCCTGACTAGACCAGATGCTACGCCGCTTATTGCCTCATCCCTATGTGTTGTGGAATGTATGATGGGCAGCCATGGGCTTAATAGGGGATAATAAGGGGGGGGGGGGTGCTAGTGTTGAGATGCCCTCAAGCGGGCCAACCTCACTTTATTGGAAACTGGTTGAAGATTAAGTCTTGACCTTAATTGAACTTTAAAACAAGGTCATCAGACCTAAGTCCCGTGGTTTCAATTATTCTGACTTATGACCTTGAAAACTTTTAATAATTTCCGGACTAACCTTGGTAGGACATCGGCAATTATATCATTCAAAAGAGAATACAACATAAGGGTTATTGCCAAAAACCTCATTGAAAAGTAAAACGGTTTCCATCCGACCGACCTACCTACGGACCGACATAGTAACATATAGAGTCGCACGCGACTAAAAATAAGCAAACCGCAAATATCCGAGAGGGGGAGGGAGGGAGGGCTGGCAGATCCTGGAGGCAGGAAGCTCTCTTATAAACCTCCACTCCAAGTGGGTACAAAGGAAATACATACCCAACCATCTTATGTTTTTTGGAGAAGTTGGGGGGCTAGACCCCCCTCTTTCACACATACTGGGGTCTAGCCAATTGCGGAATAGAATGGAAGAGGACAGACAATGGAAGAAATAAGTGGAAATGAAGACTAATTAGTCCTACGTGTTGGAGCCGGAAGGGTACAGTCGAGTATCCCATGAAGACGCTCCCATTGCAAGCGCAATGCAGGGCATCTTTTTTTTTACTATTCTGGTTGTTTCATTTGGGGGGAGGGGCTTTCATCCCCTACATACCAAAACTCGGTTGGATTACACAAATTCCCATTTCTGGCCTCTCGGCAGAATCTCTTCATTGCCCCCCGCAAGGGAGTGTCAGACATGGCATACACATCCTTGCTGCAGGTGACATCTGGAGGATTGCCCTCCTGACCTCACTGCCTGCAGGAGGATCTCCTCCGCACATTTTTACTTCACCGCTTACAGAATTTCTGGCAGAGATGCTTTCGTTGGTTTTCGCTTCTTACTTTGAAGTGACCCTTCATGGCCAACTCTCTGTCCCGCAGGGAGAAAAATACCCACGGTCGCGTGATTTGATACCCAGAAGTGGGAGTAGGGGGTCTAAGAGAGGGGCACGCAATCCCCTGTCCCCAAAGGATATGCCTTGATGGGATCGCTAAAGCCCCCCCCCCATTTCCTGGGTTATCCACGCCTCCCCCGATTAGGACTGACATATGGTGTCAGAAAGAAAGACTAGGGCAAGCAGACCGCGAATGAGCCGAACAAAAAAATCCTTGTGCTTTACAGTGCTCCAAGGGGCTTATAATAAGTGTGTCGATGCCTTGTGGGAAAATGGGGTATATGATTATTTAATTAAGTGTGCACGAATTTTCATTTATTTAGAAATCGCCCAACCCACTTTTAGATTGAGGAATATTTTTACTAGATTACAGATAACATTATTGATACAGCCTGGGGAGTGCTTCGGGGAAATAAGGGAAAATATATAAAATATTTGCTGCTCATCGAGGCTCATGTACATATATAGATGTACATGTATACGCGCGCGATCCAACTCTTCGATGATTTCAACGAATTTCAGGTAATGTTATAATTGCTAAATTTAAACGCGAAGGCAAGATGTCTGGTGTTCTCTCTCTCTCGTAATAGAAGTTTGAATTCTCAAATTTAAAAGGCATTAAAATATGAAACGTCATAATAATGGTTTGGGAATAATAGGCCCTAATGTAGTAAATAATACTGGGAAAAGTTTGATTAAAATGGTACGGGGATGAGTTTTGTTATGTTTCGACACCGATAATTAGATAAAGGCCGATCATCAGCGATATGATGTAGACAATTTATGTGAGGCAGCCTTAACTGTAACCGAATAAAGAGTCTCAAGGATCTTACAAAACTTCCACACATGGCAGGATTTCTAGTGATAGGGATTTGAATCCGTAATATGCGGCCCTTTCTGTACATCCAGCGACTCGGTGTTCCTTAAACAATCACTCATTTTGGAGTATCTTTTCTGAATTGCTATCTTTTTTGCGTTATTTGTCAAGATAAGATTGGATTTGTAAAAGTATATGTTGGATAGAAATTGTTTAATAAGCATACCTTGAATTTTTGCTTGGGGATTAAAAAAAATAAATCCAAAAGTGGAAGAAATATGTTTGGAAATGAACGATATATTTTAAAAAATTAACCCAGCTTGTGAAAACTTTGAGATCTTGCTTCCCGCCAGGACTCATTGAAGGAAATCTACCAATCAGAGGCCGAGGTTCCAACGTATGTCCAAATAAGGAAATACATGTGGAATGGGCGGAGCTATTGGAATTGGCAAAGTCCATTGCGGTAAATTAACAGGGGAGTAAACTTTGACTTTATGTAATATCTCTTTACTAACTTGTTATTTCTTTTGAAGTGTCTAAAAATAACATTATAAAATAATTTAAAGATATAATAATATAGGGTTAGCAGTAGTTTATAAGTTACTCGATTTGAATAATTCTAAAAAATTATTATCGTCAAACCGGCGCGTTAATATCGCTCGACTTCCAGCCTTCTCGATCTCACTGTACCGTAACTCTTTGCCAGTGTCGTTTGTGTTTGCTATCTTCTCGTAAGTAGAAGTAAATTGTTATACTCGGTTTTCCTTAATTGCATTTTAGTTTTGGGCTGTTTTATGTCTTGGTTAATTGCTTTTAGTATTTTTGTACAGCTTTTCAACCAAGTTACATCATTAAGATTCTAGTGTTAGCTACTCATACCCCCAATATTTCCTTAATAGCCTTCGTTCTTGTCTGCAATTCAAAAGGTAATTAATCCTTAGAAATGGTAGACTGCTTTTCTAACAAACTTATGGTCGCCCTGGAGGCTTGGCTCGCCTCGGTCCCAGTGCCTGCATGCAGATGTGCTCTCCTGACCCTAATAACTCCTGCCGCACCACCTTCCTTCAGTTTTCACTTACTTATTTTCAATATTCAGAGCTCCTTATTTGCTCCTGCTAGATATTTTCCGTTATTTTCACTTATACTTTTCTGATCCCTCATTACCTTTGTGTGATACGCCCTCGTTCCTCTTCTCTAAACTGCAAAAAATGCCGGTCTAAGAAAGTATGAAATGGCTTCTTTCCTCATAATTTTACCGTAAATTCTATAACGATTCTCTGTATTTCTGTATAGTGGCAAGAATTTTCGCCGGTTCATGTTAAAGGGTGAGGCGTTCGCTGACGTCACTTTCCCTAGTTGGGGCAGGATGGGTGGGGTTTTGAGGGACTGGAAAGTTTGGAGGCGGGGTGGGGGAGCTTATTTAACTCTCGGACTTCAGTCTGCCTAGTCAGTAGTTCAGTCAACGTGGTCGTGCGTGTATCGAATTTTTCTGTAGTCTTTTCGTTCTGTGATATTAGGTAAAAGACCATCTGTTTGTGCATAAGATTTAAGGAGTTTTAGACTTCCATAATAATTTTTGATTTCCCGCAAAATGGCTGCTAGTTTTTTATTCATAAAGCATCCGAATTGGCATTACCCCCTCCCCCTATTCTTTCTCATGGCTCTGAACTTGATGCCCATTTAATCTCATAGTAATCATGTGCTCCCATTTTGACAGAATCTGTATTTAAAGCAAAAAAAAAATTGCTCAACCTACTCGCCCCACCCCACCCCACCCCACCCCACCCCACCCCACCCACCGCTTAGCAACTGCATCCAGATGGAAAGTAACACTAATTTCATCTAATCAAGTTCACGGCTTCTTCCTCGACCTCTGAACACGGAATTTTTTCAAGATCGTTTAGTAGCGTCGTATTTTCTCATTTAGCCAAAGTTTCCTCCATTGTTCCTATCTCTTCGTCGCATACTTCCGTTCATAACCACCTTAAGCCGGTGGCATGGACAAACCATGCTGCAGTTGACAACCTGGAGAGTTGCGCGCTCTGCCCTAATGTCACTCACTATCTTTCTGAGAGATAGATGCCCAAGTTGCATGTATCCTCCAGTTGAGCGAAGTTAGGGCGTATTTAGTGTAACAATTTTCCTGCCTTCATGTTTGCAGACGGGTCGGATCTCACCTAGCCCTTCAAATAGCACTAAATCCCCATCCCTCGCCCCCTTTACACTTTGCAATCCCGGGGGCAGGTGGCCCTGAGCGCGCTTGTTTTTTTGCCTGTTCTTAGCTCTTTTTAATCTATACTACTAGTAGTAGGTTGTGATCTGATAACGGTGACTTGTGGCTAGTAGGCAGTAGCCAGATAGACCATCAAAAATTAGTTTTGCTTACCACGATTGCACATAAAAATTGACAAAAAACCTCGTTAACAACCCTACATTGTGGCTTTATTGGCAAGCAAATTACTGCCTCTAAAGAAAGTTCAAAATATGCATGATGCTCAATTTAATTATAATTAGTATTATAACTAATTATGAATACTTTTCTTCCGTAGTTGGTAAACCGCCATAATGTGTGACGAAGAAGTTGCTGCCCTCGTTGTGGACAATGGATCCGGTATGTGCAAAGCCGGATTCGCCGGAGATGACGCCCCCAGAGCAGTCTTCCCTTCCATCGTTGGCAGACCCAGACATCAGGTTCGTTTAACCCCTGCCTCTTTTTCCCTTGCAATTTACTTAGTATTTTGCCCTTTCCTTCGTTCTCATAAGTCTAAGTCGGAAAGTATGCTTTCTATAGAATTGTTCTTTTTCAGTAATTAAGGCACTCGAGCCTCACAGATTAATTACTTATCCCATTGTTTAGCTCGTTAACTTGATAACTGGTGCCTTTTGCAGGGCGTGATGGTTGGTATGGGCCAGAAGGACTCGTACGTTGGTGATGAAGCCCAGAGCAAGAGGGGTATCCTCACCCTGAAGTATCCCATCGAGCACGGCATCGTTACTAACTGGGATGACATGGAGAAGATCTGGCATCACACCTTCTACAACGAGCTGCGTGTGGCTCCCGAAGAACACCCGGTTCTCCTGACCGAGGCTCCCCTGAACCCCAAAGCTAACCGCGAGAAGATGACCCAGATCATGTTCGAGACTTTCAACACCCCCGCCATGTACGTCGCCATCCAGGCTGTGCTCTCCCTCTACGCTTCCGGACGAACGACCGGGATCGTGCTCGACTCTGGCGACGGAGTCTCGCACACGGTCCCCATCTACGAGGGGTACGCTCTGCCCCACGCCATCCTGCGTCTGGACCTTGCCGGTCGCGACCTCACAGACTACCTGATGAAGATCCTGACTGAGCGTGGCTACACCTTCACTACCACGGCCGAGCGCGAAATCGTGCGTGACATCAAGGAGAAGCTGTGCTATGTGGCGCTCGACTTCGAGCAGGAGATGACTACGGCAGCTTCGTCGTCCAGCCTCGAGAAGTCTTACGAGCTCCCCGATGGGCAGGTGATCACAATCGGCAACGAGCGCTTCAGGTGCCCTGAGGCCCTGTTCCAACCCTCTTTCTTGGGCATGGAGTCGTGTGGCATCCACGAGACCACCTACAACTCGATCATGAAGTGCGACGTAGACATCAGGAAGGATCTTTATGCCAACACTGTGCTGTCCGGAGGTACTACTATGTACCCTGGCATCGCCGACCGCATGCAGAAAGAGATCACTGCCCTCGCCCCCTCTACCATGAAGATAAAGATCATCGCCCCACCCGAGCGCAAGTACTCAGTCTGGATCGGTGGCTCCATCCTCGCCTCCCTCTCCACCTTCCAGCAGATGTGGATCAGTAAACAGGAATACGACGAATCTGGACCTTCCATCGTCCACAGGAAATGCTTCTAAACCTACCCCTTCCTATTTTATCTAAAATTAAGGATCTTACGATCTATAAGGACTGCGTTATTTAACTGATTAAATCTTTTTTTTCTTTACCCTTTATTTTTTTCCTTTCAAAGTGAAGAGCTGCAGTAATTTTTATATTTATACTGTGATAATGGTATTAAAATGTATGTTTGTATAGTTTAATTTTCGATTTATAATAAAAAGGTCAAAACTCTTCTTTCTTTGCTACGCCTCGAAGGCTTGACCCAAGTGGCTTAATGGGTAAGTTGACTGCTCTTAATTGCTTTGACAGAATTTTTATTAGGATAATGGATCAAGCGGCCTAATTTGAAACTTGTTGCTTCGTCGCCTAAAAGACCTGAATATCAGAGCCTAAAGCTCTAGCCAACAATTCCATATTCAAAAAGTATGGCTGTCGAACAAAATACTGACGGAAAAAGTATTTTTTTTTTTTTAGCTTGGGATCGGCCATTTTCTACGGATCAAATGATAAACCAGACTGCCATAACTACATACCCTTGTGTAACTGGTTAGCGTTAGCAACCCTGTATAGTTAGCTTTTCCGAGTAAATTAGAGGTCGGTTGTTGTGCCCATTTTCCTAATGCATTTTATAGGTTAAAATGAGAATTCAAAATCTAATGAGCACCTAATATCGTTGCCTGCTTTAATCACATTAGTTAAACACGGGATTGTGGTTGTAACTTTTGGACTTTGGCAAGTCGCGTTTTATAATGTTCCCGTGCTGGCGGAGTGTTTTATCTGTAAAGGGGCAAACAAAATTCTGAATCATTCCTACTTTGGGGAAAAGTCTCCCTCAAAGCAGACTTGTTTTATGGGGTCTGTTTTAAAAATTTAAATTTAACTTTGGTCTGTAACACCAATGACTACTCTCGCTACCCGTGTACCCTATATTAGAACAAATGGGATGGCTTACAATATTTGCCATGACTTGCTGATCCTCCTTTGCCGACTATGCATTTGGGCTTAAAGGTCGGCTTAAAAAGAGTTCAACAGTCGCCAATACCATAGATTCTTTCGAACCTATAGACGCGAGTTTCTATTTCTAAAACTAGACAGGAACAGTTATCCCGTACTTCTTCCTAACAACCTTATTACTTATATGC